>CP097503.1:38527431-38537431 GCA_023547065.1 Musa troglodytarum
ATAAAAGAAAAGTGTTTTTTATTCTAAATATGATGCTTGACATCTTCATAAAAATTTAAACATGCTCACTCGAATTGAAACATATAAAAATGATAAAATGAAACACATAAAAAATGGAAAGTATATGATCATGATAAATTCATGCTGATTTTGGTTTCAAACAAGATGCATTGTTTTTTACACAAAAAATCAATTATCATGATAATCGCATATTTCATGATAATGCTTGTGCACCAAATATGATTAAAAGATAAAAGCAATCATATTGATGATTTCATTTTCAACATGATGCATGGCTGTTATATGAAAATTTGAACATGCTTATATGAGATCAACCACATAGAATAAAACACATAAAAATTGAAAATGTGCTATCATGATGTTTTATTATGTTTGGTCTTAATCATTTTATGATGAAACCCTTTGATGATGTGTCTTTTTTTTTTTATGAAACTTGCATTTCGATTTAAACTTGACACTCATCTTTTATACAAAAAATAACTTGAGCACATTTATATGAAACAAACAACTTAAAATAAAACACATTATGTATGATGAGTGACTCTTACATTTTGAACTAATGTGTTTTTGGTGTTAATCATTTTTATGATGAATTTTTATGACTTTAAAAATCTTGATGGTGGATTTTGCCTTTACGTCTGGAACTTTCATACTTATCTCTATTAGACATTAAAAGACAAAGGTATGCTTATATGAAGTAAATCATTAAAAAAAAGGAAATGCATGACTCTTGAAATTTTACTATATCTAAAAGTTTTCGATTTTTTCATAAAAGACAAGTGATGAATTCATTTATGACATTTTATGAATCACTTGAATTATGAATGAGATTTTGATGATGTGTTAAAAGAATCACTTAAAAAGAAAATGCTTTTCCCATCTTATCAAGATTAATGATTTCATGATATCTTATGAATCTCGTAAATTATGAAAATGATTTTGATAATTTGATTATGAGTTCGGAGTTGATGAATTGAACTAGAATGAGTTTTGTTTATATCATGATCTTGATAACTTGAGTTTTTCAAGGTCTCTTACTCCATACTCTTTTATGATTCTTCTATGTTATTGAAAAAAAAATACAAATGAATCATAAATTATTTTCTCTTGACTTTTTGATACTCAACTTGAGAAAATGTGCTTTGATGATTGAAACATTGCATGCGTAATTTGATTTTTCCCCTACGTTTCAATACTTATTTCAACACGTGACTCGATGATTGAAATATTAATGCAAACGTTTGATATATATCACTTGTCATGGTTTGAATATCGAAGTAAAAGAAATTTTGTTCTTCTTGATATCTTTTATGATGAATTTGAATAAGACTTATTAATGATTCTTGACTCTTCTCTTAATCTCTTGTATTAATGAACTTTTTGAGATATATATAATGTGTGAATCAAGTTTTAAAAAGATTTCATTTTGCTATGAAGAAATTTTATTGAAATCACAATTTTGAAAATTATAACTTGAAGTTCTTTATATATCAAGATCATTTATCATGCTTCTTTCGACTATCAAAAGAAATTTTTTTCAAATGAAATATAATTTATTTTTTTGATTTCTCAAAATTCAATACTTGAATTTTTATGAATTTGTGATCTTGATATCTTGATACTTGAATTTCTTTTTTTATGAAATGTGATCTTGATATCTTGATGCTTGAAATTTTTTTTTAAATGTCATCTTGATACTTGAATTTTTAAATGAGATCTTGATGAGAATTTGATGCATAAATCATGTTCTCATATGATTCTTTTACAAATGAGATAACATAATGAATTATGACTTGATCTTTGATATTGATATATTTTTATCATGATTCTTTTATATTGATTGTCATGAATTAAAAATTGATGCAAATTTAAATGATGTGAAAAGTTGTAAAAAGGAAGAAAACAATCCAAGTCTTGATATCTCAATATTTGATACTTGAAATATTTTTAAAATGTGATCTCGATGAGAATGCTTCAAGTAGCTTTTTTTGCTATTTATTACCTCATGAATCTTGATCTTAATCTCATTAGAAAGAATATTAATGACCTATGAATGATACCTTTTGTATTCTCGAATTGATCCTTATTGATATCTTTCATGAATTCTTTGTATATATGGCTTGCATAATGATTGAAATTTTTAGTCATTGAGTCCTCCCTTCTTTTGGATAAAAACAAAGGGAGAGAAAGTTTAGTGCTAGCTTGCACACTTCAATAAAAAATTTGCTAGCTTGATTATTGCAAAGAACTTGCCATCTTGATCATTTTAAAAATTGCTACCTTGCAATCTCAAGAGAAGCAAAGTATAAATTTGAACAATAAGCAAGCAATTGAATTATAATGATTACACATCCTTAAAAATTTGCTATAATTGAATGTTTTAAAGTGATGTATATACTAGTTATAGATGCCCTATAAGCCAATCACATGAGTGATGACACTTGTAACACGTTGCATCAATCTTTTGCTTATGATTATTGATATTTTCTCACATTATTTGGATATATATATATATTTACATGCGACGTAGGTATATATCAAATATGTATGTGCGTGACATGTCATATTAGGAGACCAAATTAAAAAATCCCCTCATAATAAAATTAAGTCGGTAAACGTGAGGTAATTAGATTGACCCACGTGGCCTTCCATCGTTATAGGTAGGAACTGATTCCTGGTGTAGGTTGAGTTGGTCGAGTCCCTCGAGACTCACCTATATCACGATTCACTATCTTATCTATAACATAGAGATGTCACCAGTGACCTAAAGACATTGTATGCTTGGTCGAGTCCCTCGAGGGTATATCATCGAATTGGACTCATCTTGTAATGATGGTGATGACTTAACCAAACATCATGGTTGGTCGAGTCCCTCGAGGTCATGGTGGTTCAGAGGTCAAACATGATGAGAATCACAAGGAGTTATGATTGGCAAGAGTTGCCTACCTTTTGAGCTTAGTGTGATTGATCGAGTCCCTCGAGGCTACACTAAGATACTGATTGGATCTTGATCCCCACTAGAAGTCTACCGAAGACTTCCGTTTTACGTGCTGAGGGTGTCGCGTGACTCGCTAGAAAAATAGTGAGATTATGTCAAGATAGAAGTTCATATCTTAATTATTTATATTTCTATAAAATCTACATGTTATTTATTTATTACTGTATCTTTTGAAAATATTGCTACTAGACTTTCTATGTTTCATACTTGATGCCAACTGCCTCATTAGTCTAAATTATATGGATTGGCTCCATATGTTGAGAATCATTCTCATGATGAAAAAAAATTACGTATGTCCTTGATATAGTGATGTCTATACCCAAGGAAGAAGCAAGCGAAGATGAGATTACTCACTATGTGAAGTACGTAGATGACTCTACTCTTGCTCAGTATTACATGTTGGGCTCCATGACCCCCGAGTTATAGAGATAGCATAAAAAGATGGATGACAGATCCATACTCTGCATCTCCGTAAATTGTTTGAGGAATATGAAAGAACTCAATAATATTAGATATTGAAGAGTCTCTTCCATACTAGGATAATTGAGAGGATATCGGTTCAGAACTATATCCTTAAGACGATTGAGTGGATAGAGAAACTCACAGGTCTAGGAATGGTCATAGAGGATAACCTATGTACGGATCTTGTGCTTCAGTCCCTTTTATATTCCTTTTTCATAGTTTTCTATGTTGATAAGATTAGAAATTAAATGAAGACAGAGAAGTCCCTTGAGAAGGGTAAAGGGCAAGGGCAGATCAGGTAAAGCAAAGATTGCTAAGAAGACCAGGAAAAGGACAAAAGTCAGTGCTTCTATTATAGCAAAGACGGGCACTAAAAGAGGAACTGCAAAGAGTATATTACAGAAAAGGCGAAATAGAAGCTTAGAGAAGCTTCAGATATACATTCATGATTAATCTCTATTTGTCAGACTCATATGATAACACAAGAGTATTGGATACCGATCGTGTTTATCATATCTGTAATTCATTGCAGGTTCTAATAAGATCTAGGAGATTGATGAGAGGCAAGATGGACCTCAAGATGGGCAATAAAGCAAGAGTTGCTACTGTTGCTATTGGTGATGTCACCCTACATCTACCTAGTGGAGCTACTATTGCATTAGATACATATTATTTTGTTCTCTCTATTATCAAATACGTTATTTCTATTTCATGTTTGATGTTGAATAGTTATAAAGTAGTTTTTGAGAATAATGGTTGTTCAATAGCATTAGATGATGAGATCATCACGAGAGGAACATTGCATAATAATTTATTTATGCTAAATATAGCTCTACACATCATGAGTGTAAGTGTGTCCAAGAGGAAACGAGATGAGGTGAACAATGGATACCTATGGCATTGTAGGCTAGGTCGTATCCATGAGGAAAGGATTCAAAAGTTGTCGATAGATGGATACCTAGATCCATTTGATTATGAGTCATATACGACTTGCGAACCTTGCTTTCATAGAAAGATGACCAACTCCATTTAGTAGAACTAGAGAGAGAGCCATTGAGTTGTTGGTACTAAAACATAGTGATGTATGTGGTCCCATGTCAACTCAGGCCATTAATAATTATTCCTACTTCATTATTTTCACTAACGATTTCTCTAGGTACGGACATGAGTACTTGATGAAGTGCAAGTCTGAAGCCTTTGAGAAATTTAGAGAGTATAAAGTAGATGTTCAAACTGGAAAGAGTATCAAGACTCTTCGATCAGATCGAGGAGGTGAGTACTTAAGTACAAAGTTCACATAATTCCTCAAGGACCAGGGGATTCTGTCCCAATGGACACCTCCTTATACACCCTAGCTCAATGGTGTATCCGAAAGGAGGAATCGCACACTGTTAGATATGGTATAGTCCATGATGAGTTTCGTCAACCTACCCATCTCATTCTAGGGATATGCTCTAGAGTCCACAGCTTACCTTCTGAACAGAGTTCCAACTAAGTCGGTAGTGTCTACACCATATGAGATATGGAAAGGGAAGCCCGATCTTAAGGTTGTTAAGATTTGGGGTTGCCCTGCCCACGTTTAGAGATACAACCCCAATAAGTTAGAATCCAGAACAGAACGACGTAAGTTCGTGGGATACCCCAAAGAAACTTATGGGTATTATTTCTATCACCATAAGGATCAAAAGGTCTTTATAGCCAAGAGAGTAGTGTTCTTTGAGAAGGAACACATTCTTGGTGGAGATAGTGGGAGCATGATAGAGTTGAGCGAGATTGGAGAACTTAGTTCAAGCACCATTCCATAGCTAGAGTCTGTTCAGGTACCTAGCATACAAGTTCGGACTTTACATAGGTTTGGAGGTGTATCCAATCCTCCTGAGAGATATGTGGGACATATTAGAGAAGAGAATGTTGAGGATATTGATCCTCAGACCTACGAGGAGGTTATTACGAGTGTAGACTCCGGAAAATGGTAAGAGGTCATGAATTCAAAGATGGATTCCATGTACTCCAACAAGGTTTAGAACCTGGTTGATGCACCCGAGGGTATCGTATCCATTGGCTGCAAGTGGATCTTCAAGAAGAAGATCAGAGTAAATGGAAAGATAAAGACCTATAAAGCAAAGCTAGTGGCTAGGGGTTCTCGTCAAAGCCAAGATATTGACTATGACGAAACCGTCTCACCCATAGCCATGCTAAAATCCATCCGAATTCTATTGGCTATTATAGCATACCTTGATTATGAGATCTGGTAAATGGATGTGAAAATCATGTTTCTCAATAGCAATCTCGATGAGGAGGTGTATATGATACAAGCTGCGGGATTCGTGTCTAAGGATAGTCCAGATAATGTGTGGAGGTTGCTTAAGTCCATCTATGGACCGAAGCAAGCTTTTCGAAGTTGAAACATAAGATTTGATGAGGCGATCAGATCTAATGACTTCGTTAAGAACGATGATGAGTCTTCTGTGTACAGGAAGGTAAGTGGGAGCACTATCACCTTCTTGGTGATGTATGTGGATGATATCTTGATCATTGGGAATGATGTACGAATACTTTTCACAATAAAGGCTTGGCCATCTAGACACTTCTCCATGAAGGACTTAGGGAAAGTATCCTACATATTGGGGATTCGGATCTATAAAGATAGATCCAAGAGGATGCTTAGACACCATGTCAAAATGTTTGACATGAAAAATTTCAAGAGAGGTCTTATACCAATGAGACAAAATATCATTTTCTAGGAGTATGACCCCAAAGACTCCTAAAGAAAGGGCACACATGGATAGGATACCCTATGCCTTAGCGATAGGGTCTATCATATATGCTATACTATGTACCAGGCCTGATATAGCGCATGCTTTGAGTGTCACGAGTATGTATCAGGCAGATCCAGGCTTGGAGCACTAGAAAGCAATAACATGTATCCTTAAGTACTTGAGGAGTAAAGATCTTTTACTAGTATATGGAGGTATTAGCCTCAGGGTTAAGGGCTACACAGACTCGAGTTTCCAGTCCGATGTCGATGATAACAAGTCTAATTCAGGGTATGTGTTCACCCTGAATGAAGGAGCAGTGTGCTGGAAGAGTTTCAAGCAAGATACTACTATTGACCCGACTATAAAGGCGGAGTACATTGTTGTAGTAGATGCAGTAAAGGAGGGAGTCTGGATGAAGCAGTTCATCACAAATTTGGGAGTCGTGCCGAGCAGCGAAGAGCTGATTCCCTTATATTGCGATAACTACGGGGCGATTACTCAAATAAGGGAACCTGGGTCTCATCAGAAGTGTTCTAAGGATGTTCTAGCTTATTAGAAAGATCGTGGCATAAAACGATATAGTAGTGGAAAGAGTTCCATCCGAAGATAACATTGTAGATGCACTAATAAAGTCATTGACTCATATTATCTTTGAGCATCACAAAGGTCTGATAGGGATCATACATGTAGGTGATTGGCTTTAGGTCAAGTGGGAGATTGCTAGTTATAGGTGTCCTACAAACCAATCACATGAGTGATGACACCTATAATATGCTGCGTCAATCTCTTTGCTTATGATTATTTATATTTTTTTCACATTATTTGGATGTATATTGTGATGTCTTTGGATCTGTGCAATGGGAATCAGATCGTGATCAGATCATAATAATAAGACCGATTCACCTTTAAACACATACCCTAAATAATCCCGGTCATAAGTTATTTGAGAGGGACATCGAGATAACCGGATAGACTAGTGTGCTGTATACCCGTCCATATGATGAAGGTGGCTGGTCTCATAGCTACTTATGTGGGGACACTAAGGATACAGTGTAAGTGCTCATTGGAGAATAAGTTCACTGATTGATCCACTTACGGAATGTTGGATGGTTATTGATACCTCACGTAAAATAACGATTCTGTAGTCCTAGTAGTGTATCTAGTCCTTAGATTTGAGACATCAAGGATGTCCTGTATGAGTACTCCATCTCTTTGATACCGAACTTATAGGTTTGAAAGTTTCAAATCTAGTACAACCGGTTATTGGGAGTGGAAGCCAACCTTACGAGGGCTATTGAGTGTCAATAGAGGATCATCCACTCTCAGTATCATGAGAGGAATATCTCATGTATTCTTGCTTAGGTAAATCCCTGGCCTGAGTCATTCGGATTGAGAGAGAAAGAGTTCTCTAGGGAGAATCCGATTAAAGCGAGACTCGATTGGAAACCGTATGGGCCTGATAGCACCATACCTGATATACAGTCTCTGGGATCTTAGATGGATGAGGGACTATAGGTACATGGTAACTGAGGACAGATAAGTCCAAAGGATTGTATTCCCCTGTATCGTCTGGGGACTACGGCGTAGTGGCCTAGTATATCCATAATCGATGAGTCGAGTGAATTATTATAGAGATAATAATTCACTGAGTTAGAAGGAGTTCTGACAGGTATGACTCACGGCTAACTCGATATTGGGCCTAGAGGGTCACACACATATGGTAGGTGTTGTGACGAGTAGAGGTTCAGATATGAGATATCCGCTGGAACCCCTATCTTATTGGAAATCTAATAAGCCCTTATATTATTGGATCCCATGGATGAGATTCAATAAGAACTAGATTATTGGATAGAGACCCATTAATCTAAGAGGTTTAGATAATTGGATAGAGATCCAATACCTAATAGGGCTATATCCATTAGAGTTGACAAGGGGCATTTATAAATAGGAGGGAACCAAAGGCCCGTAGGCCGGGGTTCTCTTTGTAGCCACCTCCTATTCTCCTCTCTCCAGAGAGGAGCATCGTCATAGTTCCTACCATGTGGATACTACTAGAGAGGAGGATGCTTAATCTTCTTCATCCTCCCCATGGATCTACAAGAATCTCAAGGATATACGATCTCCCTAGGTACTATCGTTCTTTTTACACATGCAGTTTTTGGATTCGTAGATTTGTTTTTGACGCATCGATCTTCGCACAATGACAAAACCTTTCATGAAAATCTAGGAGTTTTGTTTTTATTCTTCTGCTATGCATGAAATGTTGCCCCTGGATTTCTCAACAGTATGTTGAACATCTAGATTGATAGCTAGTATGATTATAAAACTTGCATATCTTTTAAACTAGCTAAGATACAACTTCTCCTTTTTATTGATGACATAGGGGAGAAGTAGATTGATGACTTCACATATTGTATTGAAAATTTTACATATTTGCATGAATGAATTTTTTAAAGATATGTTCTTGATACATATTGCTTGGATTTGGGATAATCCAAGGGTCCTATCAATATGGCATATTGATAGGGGGAGTTTGTTTAAACTCTAAGGAGTTAAGCTTAACTTCGTTATCAATTAGTTGTCATCATCAAAAAGAGGGAGATTGTTGAGTCTCAAATTTTGATGATGCAACTAATTGATTGTGTTTTATTGTCTAACTACATTTTGAGTGACGCAGGTCTATCATCAATCAGGATTAGACAGTTGACATAGGATGAATCAGCATTGCACTGAAGGAAATCACATCAAGAGATTGGACGTTGAGCTAGAGTCTAATCGACAATCGATAGAAGATTTTGGATATCGAGCATCAGGCCAAGAAGAGTGGTGTGGCACCAAGGAGATCGGGGTTGCGAAGGTCAACCGTCGATTAGGCAACAGGCCACAAAAGAGGACGATGCGCCGAAGAACTGAACGAAGCACCGACTAATGACGTGCTAGGCAACAAAAGGTTGATTCGTGTAATGACTATTTAGATCGAAGTAGATTAACGTTTACTTAGTGTGCAGGATTAACTACGGTAACAATGAAGACATAAAGCGAAACAAAGTGTTGGAGTCAAGTACGATCGAGTTGTTGGGAGTTCGAGAGTTCAACGGAAGTTCGAAGATTTATCGGGAGTGCTGTTGGAACTAACCGAGAATGAGTAGGGAGCTTGCTGAAGGGTTTTCATATGTTCACTGGAAAGATTCGTTAGAAGTTCGTGGAGCTCACCGAGAAAGATCGGAGCTTGTCGAAGAAGCTCATCGGAACTCTTCAAGATCATTGTGAAGTCCAGGAGCTTGCCAGAAGTCCATAGAATGGTGTCTGAGGGTTCGTCAGAAGATCGCCGAAAGCTCGTCGGAGGAAGACTTGATGTGTCAGACTTTGTATTAGTTTAGGAAATGTCTTTAATTTCATAGTTATCACATAATTAGAGTTAGGATTAGGTTTTAATCCTATAACCCTGGTAGGGGCCAACTAGGCCTGCATTAGAGCGATGTTGGGTCGAATGAAAGGCCCAAGCAGTGCGTAAGTGCCACGTTAGGCGGTGGTATTGCCCAACGTGGTGGTACCGCCAGTGACAAATTGTGGTACCACCAGTACCTGGTAAACCTAAGATGGAAAGGTTTTTGGTTCCAAGTTTGAATGAGATTAGAGCCTATAAAAACTCCTCCCATCCCTGGGTTGAATATACAAGCACACACACCTTGAAAGTAGAAAAATATTATTCAAATCTCTCTAGAAATCTCCTCCTCTAGTCTTTACTTGTATTCAAGTT
>CP097503.1:38539931-38650677 GCA_023547065.1 Musa troglodytarum
GAATGTCAGCAAAGCTACTTGTATTGATAATGATCCTTTTTACTCCAACGCTAATCATTCTCATGGAGACCACTAAGGTATTATCGCAGTTCAGGTCAAGGCACTCTATCTCTCCCTCTCTGAAATTTATTTCGTGGTTGCCCCTGGTCTTAGGGCACTTCCCAATAGTGGCTCGGGCATAAGCTTTGCGACCCGAGGTGTTGTCTCCTCCCGAGATCGATCTGCCAATGATAATATTGATCTATCCTTCAACCAGCCCCTAAGGTCGATGTGACAACTCCTTATGTCTTCAGATGAACCGCCCGAGGTGCCCTCATCATATGAACTCTTGAGTTTGTTCCTTTAGGTTGTGATAGTCGTTTGTGTCATGGCTGTTATCATGGTGGAAACATTACTTAGATTTGTCTCTTTTCTTAAGTAGAGTCCTCATTAGTTGAGGATCTTTCAATAAGCTATTTTTTTTATCTGTAAAAATATTTAGTACTAGTTAGGTTCAGGGGGGTTAGTTCGGACCTCGAGCGAGGCATGTCAAGTCGTTCACTTCTCTGCCATGGTGATCTTGGGGCAGGAGTAGATTATGGTTGCTCCAACCTCGTTCTCTTATGAGGTTCTCTATACTTACTAGAGACCATTATATTGGTGACACTATACTGATTGCCCCTTTGAAGTATCTCGAGGATCATCATCGATGTGCTTTCTACCAATAATTAAAAGAGGTGAAAGGGCTTCAATCCCATCATAAAGGATTGAATCATGAGTGATGATTGAGCATTATCCATGTCTCGGTTCTCATTAGTGATGTTGAATCTCGGATTTTGATGATGAAATTAATTGATTGTGTTTTATTGTCTAATTGTGTTTTGAGTTACGTAGGTCTACTATCGATCAGGATTAGATAGTTAATGCTGGAGGAATTGATGTTGCGTTGGGTGATCATGTCAGGATATTAGATGTCAAGCCGGAGGCCTGGTCGACAATCGGCAGAAGGCTTCGTACGTCGGGCATCAGGCCAAGAAGAGCGTGTTGCGCCAAGGATATTGGGGTTGCGGAGGTCAACCGCTGATTGGGCAACAAAACACAAGAGAGGACGATGCGCCGAAGAATCGGACGAAGCGCCGACCAATGACGTGTCGGGCAACAGAATGTCAATTCGCGTTGTAATAATTGTCTAGATCGAAATAGAGTTTTTGTTTGTGTGTGCAGGATTAACTATGATAACGATAAAGACGTAAAGCGAAACAAAGTACTGGAAGATAAGTGCGATGGATCGTTGGGAGTTTGAGAGTTCGACGGAAGTCCGAAGATTCGTTGGGAGTGCTTTCGGAACTGGTCGAGAAAGAGTAGGGAGCTTGCCGAAGGGTTTTCGGAAGTTCGCCAGAAGGTTCGTCAGAAGTTCGCGGAGCTTGCCGAGAAAGATCGAAGCTTGCTAAAGAAGCTTGTTGGAACTCGCCAAGATCATCATGAAGTCCAGGAGCTTGCCGGGAGTCCGTAGAATGGTTTCCGAGGGTTCGTCGGAAGACCGTTGGAAGCTCGCCGGAAGAAGTCTTGACTTGTGGACTTTGTAATAGCTTAGGAAATATCTTTAAAATTTGTAGTTAGCATGTTATTTGGTTTAGGATTAGGTATTAATCCTATAAACCAAGGGCCAATTGGGCCTGATAACGGACTGGTTTAGGTCGAGTTTAAGACCCAACCAATGAGCTGAAAATGCCCGGGCGATGGCACTGCCCAGGACCCAAGAGCCCAAGCGGTGGCACTACCCATGACCCGAGAGCCCAGGCAGTGGCACCGTCGGGCTGGGCAGTGGTATTGCCGTTGGGCAGCAAGCCCAGGCGGTGGCACCACTGGCTGGGCGGCGACACCGCCCAGTACACTATTAGTGTCTGACACTAATGGGCGATGGCACCACCAGCACCGAAAAAATCGAAAGTGATTCAAATTTGAGATTTGAATCCTCTTGAAGCCTATAAATACCTCTCTCATTCATGGTTGAAAGGGGGTCTAGTTCTAAGAAAGAAAAAAAAACTCTTATCAAAATCTTCCCTCTAAACTTTAAGTTTGTTCTAGTCTAAGAGAGGGGTGAGAGGCCTTGTAAGGGTTACCTCCTAAGCCCGTCAAAATGTGAGAGCTGTAAGGGAGTTGATCCTTGCCCATTAGAAAGAGGATAGCTAGTGGAAAGCCGGTGGCCTCAAGCAAATAGGAATCGGGAGTGGAGGTAGGTCGGATGACCGAACCACTATAAAAACGGTTTACGTTTATGTTCTTGCATTTACCTTTCTGCAAATCGTCTTTTCTTCGCTGCTCAACTTACTTATCACTGCCTTCTTCCTCTCTAAACACTCTTTACTTTAAGCACTTTCCATTACGCTTTAATCAAAATTAATTTTAGTCAAAAACATGATTTTTATCATACGAAGTTTTCGAACTTGTTTTAAATCATCGAAATTTATCGATCTTAACCACTACACTAATTCACCCCCCCCCCTCTCTTAGTGCCACTCGATCCCTAATAATTAGTATCAGAGCCTCGTTATTTCTCATTCGGATTTACACCCGTGAGAAATGGCTCTTTATGGCTTTTAAGAGGGCTTTTCGGTTGTTCGTCCTCCGTTGTTTAACGAGTCAGACTACACCTATTGGAAAACTCGAATGAGAGATTTCTTGCTTTCAATGGATTTGGATTTGTGGAACGTTATTGGAAATCATTTTCAATTTTCCTCTAAACCGACGAACGAATGGTCAGACTTAGAGAAAAAATCTTTTTCTTTAAATGCAAAGGCTATGAATATCTTATTTTGCTCTTTAGACAAAAATGAGTTCAATCGGATTTCTACGTACGAAATGGATTTTGATATTTGGCAGACACTTGAAATCATGCACGAGAGAATGAGTAGAGTCAAAGACTCGAAAGTTAATATTTTGATGTACGATTTTGAGCTTTTTCAAATGAAACCAAGCGAAACTATCAGCGATATGTACACCCGTTTCACGGATGTCGTCAATAGTTTGAAAAGTCTTGGCAAATCTTTTTCGAGTTTTGATTTAGTAAATAAGATTTTAAGATCCATTCCAAAATGGTGAGATCCAAAAGTAACGACTATATAAGAAGCTAAAAATTTAAATGACTTATCTCTTGAAGAACTCATTTGGTCTTTAATGACCTATAAAATGGCATTCTTAGAATACAATAAATTAGATGAACATATGGATCATCTTCCAAAGAACAGGAAGGATTTGGTACTTTGGACTATAAAATGCCACTTGAGTGATGACTCAAGTGATAAAGACAATGTTGAGGACATCAAACATTTAACGTTAAAATTTAAAAAATTTATTAAATAAGAATTAAAGAACATAAATGAAAAGAACACCAACTTTTGCTATGAACTCAAGAAACTGGAATGCTCCAAAGACAAGTACACAAAAATGAAGAAGAGAAAAGTGCGCAACAAAGATGAAGATGCAAACTATGCCTTATTGTTTTTCAACAATAAGATAAGAAACTCACCCAAGTTGTTTTTACCTTATTTTGAAATTACATGATCCTTTCATGAGTTACTTGATATAGTTGGCAGGAATTCTTTTGTTATGCTTTTTCTTTCTAGTAATTTTTAAAAATTAAAAATATAAATGTATGATCGTGATGAATTCATGTTAATCTTGTTTTCAAAACAAGATGCATTGTTATACAAAAAATGCATCATCATGATAATGGCATATTTCATGATAATGCTTGCACACCAAATGTGATTAAAGATAGTAGCAAGCATATTGATGATTTCACTTTCAACATAATGCATGGTCTTTTACATAAAAATTGAAAATGTGCTATCATTTTTTATGTATTTGGTCTTGACGGTTTTATGACAAAACTTATGCCTCATTTTTTTAAATGTTGAAACATATTTTCATAAAAGACTTGCGCACACCTTATGAAATCATTCTTGATAATGATGAAATGAAAATATTAAAAGGATGTTATCATACTTGAAAGTTATGGAATCATGCTCAATGATTTGTTTTAAGAAATTTATTTTTTCACTCTTGAATATGATACTCATTTTTATTAAAGACAAAGGCATGCTTACATGAAGTAAATCATAAAAAGAAAATGCATGACCTTGAAAATTCTTCTATCTCTAAAGTTTTCGGTTTTGATGAATCCATGTTAATCTCTTAAATCGAATCTTTTGGACAATGCCACATACTTAATGTGATTTGACTTAATGATCATTATGACGAAATATGTCTTTCCATCTTGAATGTTGACATTTTATTTTAAGGCAAAGGCATGCTTATAAGAAGCAAATCATATGAATAGAAATTTATAAAAATAAAATGCAATCCTCTATCTTATCAATTCTTCAATAAATCTATGCTTGTCATGTATGAATTTATTTGATGTGATTTTTGAAGATAATTTCAGATTTGAAAATTGCTTGATTTGTATTTACGATATAAGATACATTTTAAATATGAATCATGCTTCAATCATGTTAAATGCTTTAATCATATTCTATCTCCCTTAATTCATTATGTTCTCATATAATTCCTTTTTATTTACTAAAGAGGAGAACCTACCAAATGAATCATGAATTCAAATGAAATGATACAAATGAATCACTTATCGATATATCTTCTTGAAATACCTTTTTAATGTGATGTTGATAACTTGAGATGTCCTTTGGAATTCATGACTTGAGATGATTGAATCTTTGATTTACTCTTTTTATCATAGCTTGAAAATGAATATTTAAAATCATGATTGACAATTTGCTTTATGAGATTTAGCCTTTATATCTTAAACATTCATGCTTGTTTCTATTCAACATAAAAGAGGGCAAAGGCATGTTTATACGAAATCAACGCAACATAAAAAGTGAAATGTATGATTCTTGAAATTTTTGATTTTTGATGAAAGATAAGTGATGAATTCATTTATGACCTTGTATAAATCTGGAAAGTAATTTTGATGAAGAGCTTGAAGTTGACGAATTGAATTTAAACTTTTACTCATGACTCTTCTCTTAATCTCTTGGAATCATGACTTTTTGAGATGTTATGTAATGCTTGAATCAAACTCTAAAAGATTTCATTTTTCTATAAAGACATTTTATTGAATTCATGATCTTGATAATTATAACTTGAAACTTTTATAAACCAAGATCATATATCATGATTATTTCATTTATCAAAAGAAAATTTGACTTGTCTCTTGATTTCTCGGAACCATATAATTTAAATTTTTTTATGATCTTGAGACTTGATATGTCACTTGATTTCTTGATGACTTCTTGATGATTCATGATTTCTATTTTTATATCTTCGGAATCAAAACTTTAATTTGTTGAATCATGACTTATTTGGCTTGAATGCATCAATCAATAATGTTTGATTCCTTACTTGAAATTCTTTTTTCATGATCTTAATATATTGATATGTTTTGGATATATACTCTTCATCATAAATTGAAAATTGATACATATGAATCTTGATCTTGAACTTGCTAAAAAGAAAGTTATGAATCATGAATGATATCTCTTGGTTTTGATCCTTGTTGAATTTTCATATTGATATCCTTCATAACATGATTTCTTTGCATTGTTGTCTTGTATGCATCATGTGATATTAATTGATGTAAAAATCTAAATAATTGGTTCCTCTCTTCTTTTCAATAATGATAAAGGGAGAGATGGTATTGCTAGCTTGTATATCAAAAGAAAAAATTTTGCTAGCTTGAAAATTAAGAAGTAATAAGTTGCTATCTCAAGAGAGGCAAAAATTTTGCTCAACTTCATTACTTGCATTTTTGTTATAAATTGTTGAATCTCATGCAAGATTATTTGAAGTATTAATCCTCCTATTCTTTTTGACAAAAACAAAGGGGGAGAAGATTTATTGCTAGCTTGCGACTTCAATGAAAAATTTGCTAGTTCGATCATTGAAATGAAGGAACATCCTATCATGAACATTTCAAAAGTTGCTAGCATGCTCCAAAAGCAAAGTGCAAACTTGCACGAGAAACAAGTGATGAAAAATTACTATCTTGCTTATCTTTAGAAAGAATTTAAAAACTTGCTATGATTGAATATTTTAAAGTGATGTAAATTTGCAAATGATTGAATGTTAAATATCTTGATTGATAGATAGTATGATTGAATAATTTGCATATCCTTGAAAACTAGCTAAATGTTACTTCTCCTTTTTGTTGACGATTTAGGGGAAGAAATAGATTGATGACTTCATGTATTGAATTGAATATTTTATATATTTGCATGATGGTTTGATATTTTTCATAACTTGTGATGAATGTTGCTTGGATTTGAGATAATCCAAGTGTTCTAACGATGGCATTTTGATAGGAGGAGTTTAGTTAAACTCTGGGGAGTTATGGTTAACTTCGTTAGTCATTAATTAGTTATCATTATAAAAAAAGGGGAGATTGTTGAATCTCATATTTTGATGATGAAACTAATTGATTATGTTTTATTGTTTAACTACGTTTTGAGTTACGCAGGTCTACTATCGATCAGGATTAGACAGTTGACGCTGGAGGAATTGACGTTGCGCCGGGTGATCACATCAGGATATTGGATGTCGAGCCGGAGGTCCGGTCGATAATCGACAGAAGGCTTCGTACGTTGGGCATCAGGCCAAGAAGAGCATGTTGCGCCAAGGATATCGGGGTTGCATAGGTTAACCACCGATTGGGCAACAAAACGCAAGAGAGGACGATGCACCGAAGAATCAGACGAAGCGCCGACCAATGATGTGTCGGGCAATAGAATATCAATTCGCGTTGTAATAATTGTCTAGATCGAAGTAGAGTTTTGTTTGTGTGTGTGCAGGATTAACTACGATAACGATGAAGACATAAAGCGAAATAAAGTGCCGGAAGATAAGTGCGATGGATCGTTAGGAGTTCGAGAGTTCGATGGAAGTCCAAAGATTCGTTGGGAGTGCTGCCGGAACTGGCCAAGAACAAGTAGGGAGTTTGTCGAAGGGTTTTTGGAAGTTTGCCAGAAGGTTCGTCGGAAGTTCGCGGAGCTTGCCAAGAAAGATCGGAGCTTGCCAAAGAAGCTCGTTGGAACTCGCCAAGATCATCGTGAAGTCAGAGCTTGCCGAGTCCGCGAGAATGGTTTCAGGGTTGTTCGGAAGACCACGAAAGTTTCACCGAAGTCGTGGAAAAGTCTTGAATTATGAACTTTGTAATAGCTTAGAAAATATCTTTAAAATTCATAGTTAGCATATAATTTGGTTTAGGATTAGGTGTTAATCCTATAAACCAAAGTAAAGGCCAATTGGGTTGGATAGCAGTTGGTTTGGGTCAGTTTAAGGCCCAACCATTGGTGGAAATGACTCAGATGGTGGCAGCCTGGACCGAGCCCCGGTGGTGGAACTGGGCTAGCGATGGCACCGCAACACCGAGCACCAATCGAGTGGCACCACACGCTGGGCGGTGGCACTGCCAGTGACCGATCACATCGACAACGAGGCTACAAATTTAGGCTCCAAATTTGAATCCTCTTGAGGCCTATAAATACCCCTCTCATTCATGGTTAAAAGGGGGTCTAGAACTAAAAAAGAAAAAGGAAAAACTTTTGTCAAAATCTTTCCTCTAAGCTTTAAGTGTGTTCTAGACCAAGAGAGGAGTGAGAGGTCTTGTAAGAGTTACCTCCTAAGCCCGTCAAAAGAAGAGAGCTATAAGGGAGTTAATCCTCGCTCGTTGGAAGGAGGATAGCTAGTGGAAAGCCGGTGGCCTCAAGCGAAGAGGAATCGGGAGTGGATGTAGGTTGGATGACCGAACCACTATAAAAATGGTTTGCGTTTATGTTCTTGCATTTACCTTTCTGCAAATCACCTTTTCTTCGCTACTCAACTTACTCATCACTGCCTTCTTCCTCTCTAAACACTCCCTACATTTTAGTCAAAAACGTGATTTCTATCGTATGAAGTTTTCGAACTTATTTTAAATCATAAAAATTTATCGTTCTTAACCACTGCACTAATTCACACCTCTCTCTCTCTCTCTCTCTCTCTCTCTTAGTGCCACTCGATCCCTAACAAGTGAATCAAGTGATGAAGTTTGAGAATGTCTCATTCTCATTTTGTTTGAGTCTAAGAAGCATCATCCCGATTGTCTTGGGTGCACATTCCCAAGGAAGTGGAGCTCAAAACTTTTGTTAGTTGAGCAAAGGAGCTAATAAAAAGTGACTTTAGATGAGTGTACCGCTCTCTTGCTGGGCCTCTTAAGGTGATCGGGAAGGCATGGCACATTAGGGCATCCTAAGTGCCTTATAGCAACATCTGAGTTCGAAAGGTGGTGACATGCTCCATTGGGTTAGTAGCACTGTCAAAGGCTTTCAATGATGAGAGGCAGAAGTTTGTTATGATCAACTCTTCCTAGTTATCTTGGATAAATGGTTACTGACCCAAGATGGGGTCAACCTACCCATCACCCCTGGATTGATGAAAGTCACAGCGCATCTCTTGTAACTGCTAGTCCATTTGCTGTAGTTAGATCATCAAAGAGTTGTCCATCAAATTGACCAAGTGGATCCTGGATTTGAGTGGAGCAGAGCGGTGGTGTGGCGATCTATAGAACTCTACGATCGGGGAGCGGGATGCTCCCTTGGCTGGCAGTTCGATAGGCTTGGATGCCATTGAGATGCTAGCAACTTGGTGTTGATTCTCAGATTTTGATGATGAAGTCAATTGATGGGTTATTTGATCTAATCCATATTATTGAGATAAGTATGCAGGATTAACTATGATAGCTTGAAGACATAAAGCAAATTACCAGAGTCAAGTAGTTGGGAGTTCGAGAGTCCACTAGAAGTCCGAAGGATCGTTGGAGATGCTGCCGGAACCAACCGAGAAAGAATCAGGAACTTGCCAAAGATTTCAGAAGTTCGTCGGAAAGATCATCGGAGGTCCGCGGAGCTCACCAAGAAAGTTTGAAAGTTTGCCAAAGACTCGTCGAACTCGCCACAGAGTCCGGGAGCCTGCTGGGAATCCACCGGAAGAAATCCGAGGGTGCGTCGGAAGTCCGTCGAAAGTTCGTCAGAAAGCTCGCCGGAAGAAGACTCAACATTGTCGGTTGTTAATTTGCTTAGAATTATGTTTTAATTTTATAGTTAACATGTAATTAGGGTAAGGATTAGGTAATAATCCTATTTAACCCTTGTAGGGGCCAATTGGACCTTATTTAGGCTGATTTGGGTCGAAGTTAGGGCCCATTTAGCCTTACTAGAATAGTCTAGTAGTGGCACCACCAAACCCAGGTGGTGGCACCACCCACAGACCGAAATCCTAGGTGTTCTGGGTAGTGGCACCGCCCTAGGTCAGCGATGGTATTACAGACTTTAATGCTTGACAAGCGGTGGTACCGCCAGACCACAGAACCCGAGGACTCTGTCAGGCAGTGGTACCACCAGTGTCAGGCGGTGGTATTGCTAGTAGCCTGGAAAACTGAGAATATTCAAATTTGGACTCCAAATTTGAATCCTCTTTGAGCCTATAAAAACCTCTCTCATCCTTGGATTGCAGTATGCAAGCATATACACTTTGAAAGTAGAAAAACTATGTTCAAATCTCTAGAAATCCCTCCTTAAGTTTTCTCTTATATTCGATTCAAAAGAAAAGAGTGAGTACTTGTAAGGGTTATCTCCTAAGCCTGTCAAAAGGAGAAAGCACTATAAAAGGGAATTGGTATTCGCCCTTGGAAGGAAAACACCTAATGGAAAACCGGTGGCCTCAAGAGAAGAGGAATCGGGAGTAGACGTAGGTCGTATGAGCGAACCACTATAAAAATTCTAGTTTGTATTTCAATATTGTTATTTATATTTCTGTAAACTTGTCCATTTACTTACTCCGCTTCCTTCTCACTTTCTTACGAATTATTTTAAGTTTATACGCAATCGAAACCAAATTTCATCGAAATGTAATTTTGTCACATAAAGTTTCTGAAGTTGTTTTAAATCGTCGAAAAGTTATCGTTATTAACCGCTACACTAATTTACCCCCCCCCCCCTCTTAGTACTGCTCGATCCCTAAGAATTAGTATCAAAGCTTGGTCACTCTCCTCTGGTTTAAAACCCAAGAGAGATGGCTTATTCCGGCATGCAAGAGGGTCATTCAATTACATGTCCACCCATGTTCAATGGGTTGGATTACACGTATTGGAAGACTCGTATGAGGATCTTTCTTATTTCCATGGACTTTAAGCTTTGGAATATCGTTGAAAATGGATTTCAAAAATCCTCTCTTCTGATGAGCAAATGGAATAAATCAGAGAAGGTTTTTGCTTTAAATGCAAAGGCTATGAATGTCTTGTTTTGTGCACTTGATATAAATGAGTTTAATCATGTTTCGATTTGTGAATTGGCTTTCGATATTTGGCGTACTTTAGAAATCACTCATGAAGGCACTAGTCGAGTGAAAGAGTCCAAAATCAACATTCTCATGCATTCTTATGAACTTTTTTGGATGAAACCAAGTGAGTCTATTAGAGATATGTACACCTATTTCACAGATGTCGTTAATGGACTTAAAGCACTTTATAAAGGTTTTTCTGATTTTGAACTTGTAACTAAAATTTTAAGATCCCTTCCAAAGAGTTGGGATCCAAAGGTTACGACCATTCAAGAGGCTAAGAACCTTAAAACTTTTCCTCTTGAAGAACTTATTGGGTCTCTAATGACCTACGAAATGACATGACATGCTCATAAAGAGCTCGAGAACCCCCTTCCAAAGAACAGGAAGGATATGACATTAAGAACACAAGAAGACCACTTGAAAGGAACATCAAGTGATGAGGATAGTGACGATGACATTGTACTCTTAACTCGAAAATTTAAAAAATTCATAAGAAGGAATAAATTTAAAAATGACACTAAAAATAAACTTGAACCAAAAAAGGACCAAGTCAAATGTTATGAATGGAAGAAGCTGAGGCACTTAAAAAATGAATGCCCCTAAGCCAAGAAGAAGCAACTGAAGAAGAAGAAAGCTTTAAAGGCGACGTAGGATGACTCAAGTGACTTCGAGAATGAAAAAACAAGCAACAAAGATGAGGCCAACTTCGTGCTAATGGCTTTAGGAGAAGAGGTATGTGATTTAATTAATGAAAATTTATCTTTCGACGAACTTTCAATAGCTTTTCATGAATTATTTGATGAGTGTAGAACTATTAGTAAGAAGTTCAATTTATTAAAGAATTAGCATGTTTTATTACTATATAAACTTGATAGTCTTCAAACTCCCTCTTCACCTCCTTGCTCTACACTTAGAAGCAATAAAAAATGAGAACTTGCTACTTAAAGAGACTCTTAACTAGTTTAAGATCGGTAGTAAGGGCTTGGACATGATCCTTGCAAACAAGAGTCACGTCACAAATAGAAGTGGAATTAGATTTGTGAGTGGATCTCACCAAAATCCTACCACCTTCATTAAAGGTCCCATACTACATGTATCACCTCGTTTGAAATGTAATTTTTATTGTAAATCCGGATATGTTGTTTTCAAATGTCCGTTTAAGAAAATTAGTCCATGTAAATTGATATGGGTTCCTAAAGGAACCATAAATAATTCAATGCTCAATGATAAAATTAGTAGATCAATTTTTTAGGCACCCAAAATCAAATGGGTACCTAAAAACCATCCTCTTTTGTAGATACACTCACAAGCTAGGAACAAGAGATGGTATCTTAATAGTGGATGCTCAAGGCACATGATTGGAGATCCATCTCAATTCTCTATGCTCACTAGCAAAGACGAAGGATATATCACCTTCGGAGACAACAATAAGGGTAAAATCATTGGCAAGGGAACCATAGGTAACAAATCAAAATTTTCAATTGATGATGTGTTACTAGTTGATGGATTAAAATATAATCTTTTGAGCATTAGTCAATTATGCGATAAAGGTTACATTATTAGATTTGAATCTAATACTTGTATTATTGAAAAACCAAACAACAATATATCTATGATTGCATTAAAACAAAATAATGTCTACACCATTAACATTGAAGAACTTAGTAATGAAATGTGCTTTTCCGTTTTAAATGATGATACATAGCTTTGGTATAGGAGATTAGGCCATGCAAGAATGAAACTAATATCTAAAATTTCATCTAGAGAACTAGTATGAGGAATTCCTAATATCAAGTTTGTCAAGGACAAAGTATGTGATGCATGTCAACTAGGAAAATAAATAAAAATTAGCTTCAAATCAAAGAATCAAATAAGTACCTCTACACCATTACAATTGATCCATATGGATTTATTTAGACCAATTGATACAACAAGTCTAGGAGGTAGCAAATATGCATTTGTCATTGTAGATGACTATAGTAGATACACTAGGACCTATTTTTTGGCTCAGAAAAGTGATTACTTTAAATATTTTTCTAAATTTTATAAACTTACTCAAAACGAAAAGGATTTCATGATTTCATTGACTCGGAGTGATCATGGTGGAGAATTCCAAAACCATGACTTTTAAAATTTTTATGAATCTAATGGGTATAACCACAACTTCTCTACTCCAAGAAATCCTCAACAAAATATAGTAGTAGAAAGGAAGAATAGAAATTTACAAGAAATGACAAGAATCATGTTAAATAACCATATTTTACTCAAATACTTTTGGGTCGAAGCCATTAATATGACTTGCTATGTCATGAATAGGGTTCTAGTAAGACCATCTCTATCCAAAACCCTTTATGAATTATAGAATAACAAAAAACAAAATGTTTCTTATTTTAAAGTTTTCGGTTGTAAATGCTTTATCTTGAATGAAAAGGATGCCTTAGGAAAATTTGATGCTAAATCCAATGAAGGCATCTTTCTTGGTTAATCTTACATTTCTAAAGCTTTTTATGTTTTTAATAAAAGAATGTTAGTTATAGAAGAGTCTATTCATATAGTTTTTAATGAAGTTTCCTAACTTAAGAAAAATAATTTTGATGATGATCTTGGTTTTGATGGTTTGAATTTAAATGAACCCTCTCCTCAAAATAGCAACTTGGATGCATCTTCTTTCCAAATTTTCTTACCCAAGGAATGAAAGTATGTAGATGCCCATTTAAAGGAGTTAATTATAGGAGACATCGAAAGGGGTTCAAACTCGTTCTTCTTTTAAAAAATTTTGTACTCATGCCACTTTTCTTTCTCAAATTGAACCTAAGTGCATTGACGATGCCTTGAAAGATGATTATTGGGTTATCGCAATACAAGAAGAATTGAATCAATTTGAGAGGAATAAGAAATGGAAGCTTGTTCCTAGACCTAATGACCATTTAGTTATTGGTACTAAATGGATCTTCAGAAACAAGCAAGATGAATGTGGTATCGTGGTTAGAAATAAGACTAGATTAATGGCCAAAGGTTTCAACCAAGAAGGTATCGATTACGAAGAAACCTTCGCTCCTGTGGTAAAATTAGAAACCATTAGGATACTCCTTGCCTATGCTAATAGTAATAACTTTAAGCTTTTTCAAATGGATGTCAAAAGTACTTTCTTAAATGGCTTTATTTACGAAGAAGTGTATGTTGAACAACCACCCGGGTTTGAAAACTCTCTTCTTCCCAATCATGTGTTTAAACTAACTAAGGCTCTCTATAGGTTAAAACAAGCCCCTAGAGCTTGGTATGAGATGTTTAGTTCTTTTCCTATTTTAAATAATTTTACTAAAGGTAAGGTTGATACTACATTGTTTATTAAATATTTTGAAAATAATTTTCTTATTATTCAAATTTATGTTGATGATATTATTTTTAGTTCTTCGAATGAATCACTATGTGAATCATTTGCCAAATATATGAGTCATGAATTTGAAATGAGTCTAATGGGTGAATTAACTTTCTTTTTAGGATTGCAAATTAAACAACTTAGTGATGGTATATTTCTTAATCAAACAAAGTATATATTAGAATTGTTAAAACAATTTAACATGGATGATTCAAAAGCTATATGCACTCCTATGAGTACTTCCACTAAGTTAGATTTGGATGAAAGTAGAGAAAATTTTGATCAAAAAATATATAGGGGAATGATAGGTAGTTTACTTTATCTCACCGCAACTAGACCGAATATCATGTTTAGTACAAGACTTTGTGCAAGATTTTAAGCTAATCCTAAGTTGTCTCATCTTAATGCTGTTAAAAAAAATCCTTAGATATCTTAAAGGTACTCCTAACTTAGGATTATGATATCCAAAATCTGATGACTTTGATTTAAAAGCCTATGCGGATACGGATTTTGGTGAATGTAAAATAGATAGAAAAAACACATCCGGAACATGCCAATTTTTAGGACATGCACTTGTTTCTTGGACTTCCAAGAAACAAAACTCGGTTGCACTATCCACGATGGAAGCCGAATACATAGCCACTAGTGCATGTTGTGCATATGTTGTTTGGATGAAAAACATTTTAGAAGACTATGGAATTCATTTAAAGAATATTGCTATAAAATGTGATAACACAAGTGCTATTTGTTTAACCAAGAATCACATTCAACACTCTAGAACTAAGCACATTGACATTAGGCATCATTTTATACGAGATTATGTCAATAATAATGATGTTATTCTAGAATTTATTGATACAAAACACCAATTAGCGGACATCTTCACAAAACCCCTAAATGAAGAATAATTTGACTCCATTAGAAGAGAATTAGACATGCTAAATTGTCCCAATGCATAAAGATGTTGTATGTTTCTTTTTCGAAATTTTCAACTTCGGTTTTCATTGTATCATCTTAATATTATCTCTTTATTTTTTTAAAAAATGACATCCTTACAGTATCATCTTTTGAATGAAGCTCTCATTTTTATCCTTTGATTGTAATATTTTAATGAAGCTATCATTTTCGATCGTAATAATGTTGAAGCTTTATGAATTTTGACATCTCTTTTTCACGGATTTTACCTTAAAATTGATATGAGATATTTGATTAAGGGCCTTAACACACTTGGATTGCATCTTAAGCTCTTTTTTTTTCATGAATGAATCTTTCACAGCTTGATAAATGATGATTGATCATTTTTCAGATTTCATAAACATGATTAAAAATGATCAAAATATTTTTCAGATTTATCCGTCAAGGATGACATATTTTGCATTATGTTCAAACTCGATTTCTAAGCAAATACTTGCCTCATATATCATGTGTTTGATATGCTTGATAAATCACTACTCTTACAAATTTTTTTTATAGTTGATAAATGATTTGCATTATGATACCTTATGATGATCATTTTTATCAAATTTACCTCCTTTTTGTTGATGACAAAGGGGGAGAAGAATGTGCAAATAAATTGATGACATATGCAAATGACTTGATAAAATGTCTTGCATATATCGTGTGCATCGTATTGAGAAGAATATGATAAATAAACAAATGACTTATATATCGTATTGTATCGCGATGACTTATATGCTTTGTATTGCAATATGATGGAATGAAAATGTCTTATATGTTTTATATTACAATTTAATTACTTTTACCATGCTTTAAAATTGAAAGTTGGTTGATATCTTTAAAAGCATCACAATAAAATGTGTATCGTATCGTATCACATGTATCGCAAATACTTTCTTAAAAAAAAAATTGCTATCATGTCATGATTAATAATTAGTATCTTTCATTGATATGATAAGTTATCATTTGATGATGTATCGCTTAATGATATCATGCCTTACATTTATGGTTTTTATATCGATATCATTTAATACATATTGTATTTCAAACTATAATTGGTATCTCTTGTCGAAATGATGAATGTCTATCATTCGACTTGAAAATACGTGTCATGCTATGACATTATGAAAAATATGAAGTTTCGTATTTATCGATGAAAAAACATGCTTGTTAAGCATGATGATAAGTTCAACGGATGAAACTTAACAATTTCGGTTTGAATTCAAAAAGATTAAATTCAAGCGTTTTCTTTCTCATAATAGGGGGAGTTAAGATTAACTCCGTCATCAATTGATTGTCATCATCAAAAAAGGAGAGATTGTTGAATCTCGAATTTTGATGATAAAGTCAATTGATGGGTTATTTGATCTAATCTATATTATTGAGTTAAGTATGCAGGATTAACTACGATAGCTTGAAAACATAAAGCAAATTACCGGAGTCAAGTAGTTGGGAGTTCGAGAGTCTACCGGAAGTCCGAAGGATCGTCGGAGGTATTGCCGAAACCAACCAAGAAAGAATCAGGAACTTGCCGAAGGTCACCGAGAAGGTTCAGAAGCTTGCCAAAGACTCATTGAACTCACCACAGAGTCCAGGAGCCTGTTGGGAATCCGTCGGAAGAAATCTGAGAGTGCGTCGGTAGTCAATCGAAAGTTCATCGGAAAGCTCGCCGGAAGAAGACTCGACATTGTCGATTGTTAATTTACGTAGAATTATATTTCAATTCCATAGTTAACACGTAATTAGGGTAAGGATTAGGTAATAATCTTGTTTAACCCTTGTAGGGGCCAATTGGGCCTTATTTGGGTTGATTTGGGCCGAAGTCAGGGCCCATTTTGGCCTTGCTGGAATAGTCTAGTGATGGCACCGTCAGACCAAGGCAGTAGCACTGCCCAGGGACCGAAATCCCAGGTGTTCTGGGTGGTGGCACGGCTCTAGGTCAGCGATGGTACTGTCGATTTTAATGTCTGGCAAGTAGTGGTACCGCCAGACCATAAAGCCCGAGGACCCTGTCAAGCGATGGTACCGCAGTGTTAGGCGGTGGTACCACCAGTAGCCTGAAAAATCGAGAAGATTCAAATTTGGGCTTCTTGGAGCCTATAAAAACCCCTCCCATCCCTGGGCTGCAGTATGCAAGCACATACACTTTGAAAGCAGAAAAACTCTATTCAAATCTCTAGAAATCCCTCCTTAAGTTTTCTCTTGTATTCGATTCAAAAGAAAGGAGTGAGTGCTTGTAAGGATTGTCTCCTAAGCCCGTCAAAAGGAGAAAGCGTTGTAAAAGGGAATTGGTCTTTGCCCTTGGAAGGAAGACACCTAGTGGAAAGCCGGTGGCCTCAAAAGAAAAGGAATCAGGAGTAGATGTAGATCGTATGACCGAACCACTATAAAAATTCAGGTTTGCATTTCAATATTGTCATTTACATTTCTGCAAACTTGTTCATTTACTTACTCTGCTTCCTCCTCACTTTATTACGAATCATTTTAAGTTTATACGCAATCGAAACCAGATTTCATCGAAACGTAATTTTATCGCATAAAATTTTCAAAGTTGTTTTAAATCGTTGAAAAGTTATCGTTATTAACCACTGCACTAATTCACCGCCCGCCCCCACCCCCTCTTAGTGTCGCTCGATCCCTAACAGTTGGGTGGGGGAACCCCAACGGACGTCGATGCCAATGGTTGCCAAGTTACCGATGGTGGCATCACCTATTAGGCTAGCTAAGGTAGAAGCAGGGTAACGACCTGCATCACGTCGGCTAGTGCTTGTACTTGCTATGTAAGGTTCAAGAATGCCTCTCGATCACACTCCTAAAGATAAGAGTCTCGAGTCATTAAATTGACACCAATATTGCATCGATACTTGTGCTGAGGTTGATGTGTCCATGTGGGGAAAAAGTGTTATTATTTCTTTTGAGTAAAAGTGTTATGAGTCAAGGGGAAAACCTCCTTATAACACCAAAATATTGAGGATAAATATCATTAACATCCTTATCAGCACGATATGACCCTGATCCATATGCATGGAATCATTTGAAGTGGAAAGCACCTTCTCCTAAGTTGTTATTTGCACAAAAACTAAAAATACACTCCCGAGTCAATCCCTCCACTTAAGTTAGTGCCAAGATCTACTTCTCTCAGCTTTAAGCTTTCTATCTCCCCTTTACTCGAAATTAAGGATACATTTTTATACTTCAAAATATCTCATAAGGATCGGGAGACAATTTATAATCACACCAAGCTATCCTTAGACTTTTAAAAATATTCTTATGAATATTTCATAAAAGAGATAATACTAATCATTTCGAGCTACCTTTGAATTCTCAAAATTATTCCAATAAATATTTCATAAAAAAGATAAAACGATAACTAACTAAAACTAACTCTTATCCACATAGATAAACAAATGTCTTTTTTTCCTCCCACGTGGATGAATAAAACAAATGTTAAACTATTTTTTTCTTAAATGGATAAATAAACGATGATTGACTGATTATATATTTTCTATCAATATTATATTGATAACTCTTTCCCCATTATGTTTCACTCGTCATATTCAAGAAAGAATATTGCGATATGGTCAGTTACAGATAATAGTACTTCCAACACGTGACGCATTTATAAATTTCGAGCGCACTAAATTCAGACAACAAAACAGTGCTATAACCAAACAAAAACCGTCACAGGCAGCCAAAACACTAAATCAACAGAAAAATTCAGCAGGCCAATTACAGGGCATAAGTAGGGATCGTTATCATGGTTCTGCTAGAGCTTAAAGATAAACTCCCCCCATGCATCCTAAGCTTCAACCCCCTCAGAGTTGTCAATAAGTAATGCCTTGGTTGGCTTCGCAAGCAAATCGGTGTACTCCTGAAAGGGAGACTTACTGAAGCAAGTCTCCGTCCAGAATTCGGGTGTCAGGAATCCGTAGGTCTTCATCAGACACTCAAATGTAGCCTGCACACAAGTAGAACAAGTCATGAAGTTTCTTCCATAAATTCAAGCTACTTATAGATTTCTATAAAGATCAACACATATTGGCGCTCTGTAAAGAAATCTACAAAGGCAAATGTCACAAAGCACAGAATCCAGAATCCGGGTGACTACCCCCATAGTGCTCTGGACTTCAGCGCACAAATGTCACCAGGCACTACTCAAGATTTAGCCTCAGTGCTCTGGACTTCAGTGCAAGATTCAATGATATACTGCTAGATGCAAGTCTCAACTCTGAGCTCTTCTGAAAAAAAATTACATATCAAGCTGACCTGGGATTTAAAATAATGGAAACCCACACTCATACAGCCATTTTCCACTTGAAGGATTATTCCGAACCTCCACACATGGCACTTGATCCACCACAATTCAGGACATTTCTGGTGAGAGGTATAGTTGATGTATATGCTCATAAAAGCCAAACTCAAACAATGTTGGAGTTAAGATGGTAAAAGCCAGACACAGACAAGTTCAATATGAATTTTGGAAGCGAGGATGCTTAAAAAATTTTAGTGGCTAGAAAGTATTTGAGAAGGCTGACTGAATGAACACGGAGGAAACTTTCCCAGTAAAAGAACATACCAATAAATAAGCAAATTAAAAATTATCTGCTCCTAGATACTATCCCAGAATATTCATTAGAAAACTACATGAATTTAATCTTTATTCAAGATTGGATGTTATTAGTTAATCAGCAAGAATTGATCTGATTTGAGTTGCCTAGAGAGAGTTTAATCAGACAATACTTACAATGTGTGGTCACCTGCTTAACTTCAGTGCTTTATTTCCCAATTACAAGTCCTAATAAAAAAAATTAGCGCCTCATGTAGTCAGTTCTTCTATAATTCCTATTCTTCACTCAGATATCACCAATATTACTTCTAAACATTTAGTCATGAAACTACAAACACCTAGGAACTTTCCAACATCCACAAAAGGTTTTACAACTAGTTAAATTTTACGTTTTACCTAGAGAGTCCACATCCAGAAATAACATCATATTGTCCTATTCTTTATGAATTGCTTCAAACTAATCCAAAACATAGAAAATAATACCTCAATTCATCATTAGTAATAAATAATAATAAAACTTACAGGAGCTACTTAAAGTTTCTAAAATTTTTACTCAAAATCATTAATAATAAAAAATAGATAGATATTCATAATTTAGATATGGAAGCAGGGATAGGTATTGCAAATATAACAGAATAATAAACCATATAGCCATCATTCTGACAACTGCACAACATCCAGAATAATAAACCATGTAGCCACTACTCCTACAACTGCACAAGATTAACAAGTTCCACCTTCAACATGCAAAGGTAGAAGGTAGAACGAAATAATTAAGCAGTAGAACAACCATACATCTTCAAATGATTAACAATTTCCACCCAAAGGAACAATGCCAATTTCCAGCAATTAAAATCATTATTATCACCACATCAATAATGAAAACAAATATTAATTTGAAATGACATTTGATAATCAGTAACTGTTCAAACCTACAAATTTCTGCCAAAATCAGATGTGTGGTACACACACATATATATATACCTCTTTGTGTTTTTGCCAGGAAGTATCCCTCATTTCCATAATTCCTTAACAGCACCCCTTATTAGGCTAATACCAGGAATAACCCTAGCTATCTACCTCATTTTTCCCCCTTTTCCTATGAACCGGTACATCGGATGAACTGGTCTCATCACAGTGTTTTCAATAATGTCTGTAACATGGTATAAAAATACTGTAACAGTATTCTTGTAGCATGTTACATTGTTTTCCTGGTATTGTTGAAAGCTACGTAACACAATGTAAAACACTATAGCGCAATACAAAAACACCATAACACTTTTTGTACCGCATTAACTAGACTAGTTCACCCTATAGAAAGGGTTCCATAGGAAAAGAAAAAGAAGAGAAAAATAGGGAAAATGGATACCTGGTTGACTATCAAATCAAGGGTATTCCAGGAATTATATATATATATATGTATGTTTGTATGTATGTATTTAAGTAAGTGAGTATGTATGAATGTGTGTGTATGTGTGTATAGTCTGTTTGTGAGTTACTGGTGCCAAAATGGTGCCATTATCTAATAAAGCACCATCAAAATCCGGATTTGACTGAAGAAATGCAAAGATTTTCGTGTCATCAAGGAGACTACCAATCAGGATTAATTGAGATCCAAATTAATCGAGATCCAAGATAGTGTTCTATTTAGCATCTAACATCAACAAGAACTAAATATTATAATGCTCACGTGTATAGGAATCCACCGCTTCAACAACATATGCATGCATGAAAATTAAGTCAATGATTGATGGATCGTTGACAAGAAACTTTAACCTTCACAAAGTTTCCAAGAGTCTTGGTCGAGCCACGGGACGACGTGAACACGTCCTCGATCCCAGCAAACTGAAGCACCTTCTTCGGCACACGGGCAGCCACGATCCCCGCCCCCCTCGGAGCAGGCACCATACGTACTGTGACCGACCCACACTTCCCGGTGACCTTGCAGGGAACAGTGTGAGGCTTCCCGATCTTGTTCCCCCAGTAGCCCCTTCTGACGGGAATCACCGAGAGCTTGGCCAGGATGATGGCGCCGCGGATGGCGGTCGCGACCTCCTTGGCACACTTGACGCCGAGCCCGACGTGACCATCGGTGTCGCCGACCACGACGAAGGCCTTGAAGCGGGTACGCTGGCCGGCGCGGGTCTGCTTCTGGACGGGCATGATCTTCATAACCTCGTCCTTGAGGCGGCCGCCAAGGAGGGTGTCGACGATCTGGTGCTCCTTGACGGGGAGAGAGTGGAGGTAGATCTGCTCCATGCTGGTGATCTTGCCCTCCTTCACGAGGCGACCAAGCTTCGTGACGGGCACCCACTTCTCCTCCTCGTCGCGCCGCCCGCCGCCGCGCCGCCCGCCGCGTCCACGGCCCCGGCCACGGTCGCCCCTTCCGCGACCAAACCCGCGGCCGAAACCGCCACGATCTCCGCCGCCGCGCTCGGCCATGAGGGATTGGTGGGTCGGGATTAAGTTTTAGGGCTGGAGGACGAAACCTTTTATATTGGAGACGGAAACGAACACTAGGGTTTATCGGGTGACAGCACCGGTGGTGTGATTACCGCCACCTGAACGACTCACTTTGGTTTATTTATGTGTAGCACCCTTTAATCTGAAAAGATGAAGATTACCTTAATTTCCGCTCCATTGGCCATTGCCCCACCCCATCGTCTCCCCGTTGCTGCTTTTGCCCCTTGTTGTCACCCGCCGCATTCTGAGCTGCTATGTTGTCGTCTCCTCCATCCCTTGCAGCCACCAATTCCTCCAGGAGATCCGAATTCTCGTCACTCCCAATAAGGATCCTGCCTTCCGCCTTCTCGATTTTCTCCTCCCCTACCCATTCGAGCTTCCAGACCCTCTCCACAAGGACACAGCCCTTCTAGAGCCACATAACAATGAGCTCAATGCCCTTGAGGCCACAGATAGTAGGCAGTGGGGGATTATGCAATAGGATTAGGGGAGGCAGATTGGAGCGGCGATGGAGGGACGCTGTAAAGGGGGCAATGAGATCATCAGACCTCGTACAGTAGATGCGTCGTGGGCTTCACAACGATAGGGACCTCCCTCTCTGTGTCTCGCCTTCGCGCCTCCACTGGGGAAGTCATGGAGGTCTTACGGGGCCATCACCGTTGAGATTGGTGTCATGGGGGTCGTCATAGTGGGGGATGACGAGTGTAGTGGCAACAAGACAAGGACGAGAGTGGAGACGCCAGACGTGGGCGTGGCGATAGTGACGGATGAGAGGTGATGCTGGCGGAGCGAAGGAAGCGGCTTACGAGAAGAAGGTCAAGATAATCTCTCTCCTTCTAACTTACTACATATCCTCTATCAAAAACCTTATACTTAACTTACTAGCCAGAGAAAGATATCGCATCGCCCGGGTAAGACAAATAATGCCTCTAATCAGTAGCTATATGGAGTAAAAGCCTCTTTCTCTAAACTCTCTTAAGTTCTCTCATTTGAATAGGGTTGTTTCACTGACAAGATTGCTCTTTCCTGCTATATTTCAATGGAATGGCTACTATAGAGAGAGAGGTCGCTCTTTCAATATTGAGCTCCAGAAAAGAATGATTGCTGACACTAGAACTCCACTCCCGAAAACAGATGATATGTTGGAAAAAAGAAATATTTTAAGTTTTTTTTGTTTTTTTTGAAGTTTACCCTTCGTTTAATGTTATACTCTTAATTAAAAATAATTTTTCTCAAACATCACTTATTCATTTATTCATGTATAGTGCTCGAATGAGTCATTCTCGCAACAGCCCCATTTTTCCTAGAAACTATTTAGATTAATACTAGTTAACCCAAGTAAAAAAAATCTAATTTGATCTAATCCTAATCCTGACTTCATCATCTCTGTCCCTCGTGGTTAAATACTATTATTTTTGAAAAAAAAATTGTTAGGGATCGAGCGGCACTAAGAGGGGGGTGAATTAGTGCAACGGATAAAACGATAGATTTTCAACGATTTAAAACAAGCTTCGGAAACTTGGTACGATGAAAGCAACATTTCGTTTGAACCCGGAAAGATTACGTTTTAACTTTAAAGCGTACGTAATAAGATGAAGATGAAGTTGAGTAAATAAGACAGCAAGTGGAAAGGATTTGCAGCAAAGTAAATAGCAAGAACGTAAATGCAAACCAGATTTTTATAGTGGTTCGGTCATCCGACCTATGTCCACTCCCGATTCCTCTTGCTTGAGGCCATCGACTTTCCACTAACTATCCCCCTTCCAATGGGCGAGGATGAACTCCCTTACAACTTCTCTCCTTTTGACGGGCTTAGGAGATAACCCATACAAAGTACTCTTACCCCTCTCTTCGACTAGAACACTCTTAAGACTTAGAGGGAAGATTTGACACACTTTCAAGAGAGTTTTCCTCTTCTTTTTTTCAGTTCTAGATAGCATTCATCCAAGAATGTAAGGGGTATTTATAGGCCTCAAAGTGATTCAAATTTGGGCTCCAAATTTGAAATCAAATTGGAGTTTCCTGGTGTTGGGCGATGCTACCGCCTGTCAGTCTAGCAGACTGACACAGCCAGGCGGTGCTACCGCCTGGCTTTCCATGCGCTGGACGGTGCTACCGCTCAACCTACTGGTTGGGTTTGGGCCAAAAACTTTTGGCCCAACCTTATCCAAATCAAGGCCCAATGGCCCCTACTTTGGGTTTATAGGATTAACACCTAATCCTAACCCAAATTAATGTGTTAACTACGAAATTAAAGATATTCCTAAGCTATTACAAAGTCCGCAAGTCAAGTCTTCTTCCGGTGTGCTTCCGGTGTACTTCCGGCGGCCTTCCGACGATCCCTCGGAAACCATCTTGCGGACTCCCGGCAAGCTCTCGGACTCCACGATGATTTTGACGAGTTCCCCCGAGCTTCTTTGGCAAGCTCTGATCTTTCTTGGCAAGCTCCGCGAACTTCCGACGAACCTTCCGGTGAACTTCCGAAAACCCTTCGGCAAGCTCCCTACTCGTTCTCGGCCGGTTCCGACAGCACTCCCAATGAATCTTCGGACTTCCATCGAACACTCGAACTCCCAACGATCCATCGAACACTCGAACTCCCTCTCTTAGACTAGAACACTCTTAAGACTTAGAGGGAAGATTTGACACACTTTCAAGAGAGTTTCCCTCTTCTTTTTTTCAGTTCTAGATAGCATTCATCCAAGAATGTAAGGGGTATTTATAGGCCTCATGTTGAATCTCGGATTTTGATGATGAAACTAATTGATTGTGGTTTATTGTTTAACTGCGTTTTGAGTTACGCAGGTCTACTTTCATCGAGATTAGGCAGTTGACGCGGAGGAATTGACGCGTTGCGCCGGAGGTGATCACGCGTCGATATATTGATGTCGAGGAGGTTCGTCGACTATCGGCAGGAGGCTTCGTCGTCGCATCGGGCCAAGAAGAGCGTGTTGCGCCATGGATATCGAGGTTGGCGGAGGTCAACCGCGTCGATTGAGCAACATGCCGCTAGAGAGGGCGATGTGCCGAAGGATCGGATGAAGCTACCACCAATGATGTGCCGCAACCGAATGTCAATTCGCTTGTATTAACTATCTAGATCGTAGAGTTTTTGGTGTTTGTTTGTGCAGGAGTAACTACGAAAGGGATGAAGACGTAAAGTGAAATCAAGGGCCGAAGTCAAGTGCGATGGATCGTTGAGAGTTCGAGAGTTTGATGGAAGTCTGAAGATTCATTGGGAGTGCTGCCGGAACTGGCCGAGAACGAGTAGGGAGCTTGCCGAAGGGTTTTCAAGCTCACGAGGTTCGCTTAAGTTCGCGAGCTTGCCAAGAGATCAAAGCTTGCCAAAGAAGCTCGAGGAACTCGCCAAGATCATCGTGGAGTCCGAGAGCTTGCCGAGTCCGCAGGATGGTTTCCAGGGATCGCTTCAAGATCGCTAAGTTCGCCTAAGCTCGACGGAAGAAGACTTGACTTATGGACTTTGTAATAGCTTAGGAATGTCTTTAAAATTCGTAGTTAGCACGTATTTTGGGTTAGGATTAGAAGGCCCATTAAACAGCGATTACAGATGAAGTTTGAGCCAAAATTTTAGCTGGCTTGGCTGTCGTGCGCCTTTACGGTAACATGCATGCTCTGCATAGCAAGTGCATGGCAACCCAAAGTAGGGGCCCATTGGGCCTGATTAGATGAGTTCAGCAAAATTTTACCTAAATCAACCAGTCGCACGCATGCTACAAGAACATGCATGCACCGTGAGCATGCCATCGTAGCCCATATCGTGAGTCTGTTATCGTAGCAAAGCGTGGAAACACTTTGGTAGTCGGCCGGGCTTGGTATCTTGTTACCGGGCTCAGGTGCGTACAGGTGACCAGGCGGTGATACCTTGATCTTGTCACCCGGTGGTACTGGCCGGGCTGAAGCGATAATCGTCAGACGTCAACAAAGATACGTCGATCAGCCCGGCCACGACGTGCCACCGCCCAGTCGACAAAGCAGAGCACCGCCTTGACTGGGCAGAAACACATATGGAACTCGAATTCGCGTTTGGGCTCATTTTTGAATCCACTTCGATACTATGAATACCCCTCCTTTCCGGTGAAAGCAGGTAACCGCTTTGAGCAAAAATCTAAGTCTTGAGTTCTTGAGAGTTTGAGAAATTGTTGTTTTGTTTGAGTTCACCTTCCTCTTCTTCTTGTAAGATCTTGTACAAGTGTGAACATCTTGTAAAGGGTTGTAAAGGGGTGTTGATCCTTCCTCCAAAGGAAGTGCTAGTGGAAGAGCGAGCCTCATCGTAAAGGGCTTCAAGAGTGGATGTAGGTCATTTGACCGAACCACTATACATCGCTGAGTTCATGAATGTGTGAGTTTTTACTTTGCTGCAAGTTGTCATTTCCTTTACACAAGTAATTGCCTCCAAGCTCTTTTCCGTTGAATCGAAATTTTCCTACGAACGTGTGCTTTAGTCTAAATCGGTTTCAAGAGCACGATTTTAATCCGCTGCACTAATTCACCCCCCCCCTCTTAGTGCCTTTCCGATCCTTTCACCTCAAAGTGATTCAAATTTGGGCTCCAAATTTGAAATCAAATTGGAGTTTCCCGGTGCTGGGCGGTGCTATCGCCTGTTAGTCTAGCAGACTGACACAGCCAGGCGGTGCTACCACCTGGCTTTCCATGCGTTGGGCGGTGCTACCGCTTAACCTACTGGTTGGGTTTGGGCCAAAAACTTTTGGCCCAACCTTATCCAAATCAAGGCCCAATGGCCCCTACTTTGGGTTTATAGGATTAACACATAATCCTAACCCAAATTAATGTGTTAACTACGAAATTAAAGATATTCCTAAGCTATTACAAAGTCCGCAAGTCAAGTCTTCTTCCGGTGAGCTTCCGGTGAACTTCCGGCGGTCTTCCGACGATCCCTCGGAAACCATCTTGCGGACTCCCGGCAAGCTCTCGGACTCCACGATGATTTTGACGAGTTCCCCCGAGCTTCTTTGGCAAGCTCTGATCTTTCTTGGCAAGCTCCGCGAACTTCCGACGAACCTTCCAGTGAACTTCCGAAAACCCTTCGCAAGCTCCCTACTGCTTCTCGGCCGGTTCGACAAAGACTCCCAATGAATCTTCGGACTTCCATCGAACACTCGAACTCCCAACGATCCATCGCACTTGACTTTGGCCCTTTGTTTCGCTTTACGTCTTCATCCTTATCGTAGTTACTCCTGCACAAACAAACAACAAACACTCTACTTCGATCTAGACAGTTATTACAACGCGAATTGACATTCAATTGCCCGGCACGTCATTGGTCGGCGCTTCGTCCGATCCTTTGGCACATCGTCCTCTCTTGCGGCTTGTTGCCCAATCGACGATTGACCTCCGCAACCCCAATATCCATGGCGCAACTCCGCACTTTTTGGCCCGATGCCCGACGTCCGAAGCCTCCTGCCGATAGTCGACCAAACTTCCGGCTCGACATCCAATATCCTGATGTGATCACCTCCGGCGCAACGTCAATTCCTCCAGCATCAACTGTCTAATCCTGATCGATAGTAGACCTGCGTAACTCAAAATGCAATTAGACCACAAATCACACTCAATTAGTTTCATTATCAAAATCCGAGATTCAACAATCTCCACCTTTTTGATGATGACAACTAATTGATGACTGACGGAGTTAACCATAACTCCCCGGAGTTTAACCATAACTCCCCGGAGTTTAACCAAACTCCCCCTATCAATATGTCATTGATAGAACCCTTGGATTATCCCAAATCCAAGTAACATGTATCATCCATGTAGTGAGAAATATAAATCAATTATGCAAATATATAAAATATTCAAACATCATTACATTGCATGAAGTCATCAATCTACTTCTCCCCCTAGTCATCAACAAAAAGGAGAAATAGCCTCATAGCTAGTTTAAAAGATATGCAAATTTTTACAACACACTAGCTATTTATAATATTTTGTAATACAACATCAAATCATAGCAAGTTTCAAGGATGAGCAATAAATGGTAATTTTTACTTGCTTCTTGAGATGTGCAAGTTGCACTTTCTTTGCTTCCTTTGCATGTTCTAGCTAGCAAAATTTTTTTTTACGATACACAAGCTAGCAATTAATCTTCTCCCCCTTTGTTTTGTCAAAAAGTGGAGTACAAATAGTCAATGACAAAATAACAAATTTACAACATGAATTTTCAACATATTAAGTCATGAATTCAAGGGAGTCAAAAATCATGATATGAGAGAAAAAGATGATAAGTAAGCAATTAATAATAATAAGCAAGCTAAATACTTTGCGACACGCAAGTTAGCTTCCTTTCAATTCTTCTCTTTTGTAACTAGGTTTCGCCTTTGCAAGCTATCAACTTTTTGTTTGCAATGAGCTAGCAATTATGTATAATCACTTTAAACATATATGCTAACTTTTCATTAAACATACAAACATAAAGGCATGGCAAGTGTAACATTCCAAATTTTTGAAGTTTTGCATTTTGCTTCTTTTGAGATAGTCAAGATAGCAATATTTGCATCCTTTGAGATAGCAATCCTTAACTTCTTGTGAAATTACAAGGTAGCAATTTTTCTCCCCCTTTGTCTTTGTCAAAAAGAAGGAATGACTAAATGGCTAAAAATTTCAATCATTATACAAGCTATTTTTTATATCAATTATAAATTTGCATCAATAAAAATATACATCAATTTGTTCAATCATCACATGATGCAAATAAGACAACAATGCAAAGAAATCATGTCATGAATGATATCAATATGTAAAGTCAACAAGGATCAAAACCAAAAGATATCATTCATGATTCAGAACTTTCTTTTTAGCAAGATCAAAACTTATATTTATCAATTTTTAATTCAAGATAAATGTCATATAACTAAGAATCATGATATATAAAAACATATCAATATCAAGGATCAAATCATAATTATAAGTGCTAACATATTTTCTTTTCATTCATTTTTAAGCCATGATAAAAGAATAAATCAATGATTCAAATATTAAGCACATTTTTTTTTTCATCAAATTTTCAATCATCACATAAGGCATTCAAGGAAGTATTGAAATAATAAAAAAATCAATTTTAGCATATAATGTTTTAATCTTCAATCTTGAGTCATGAATCCAAAAGTCATAAATCAAAAGGTTCATGAATCATTTTGATAAGTCTCCTTTTTAGGAAATAACAAGGGGAAGTCTTAGGAGATCAAACACAAGATCTTGATTCATACATAAGAATTTTTATCAAGATCACATTTTATAAGAATCAAGACACAAATTCATAAAAATTCAAGTATTGAATTCCAAGAAATCAAAAGGCAAGTTACATTTCATTTAAAGAATTTTCTTTTGATAAAACGGAAGGAGCATGGTAAACGATCTTGGTTTATAAAGAACTTCAAATTATAGTTGTCAAGATTTCAATAAAATTTCTTTATAGTAAAATGAAATCTTTTAGAACTTGATTCAAGCATTAAATATGTCTTAACAGGTCATAATTCCAAAAGATTCAAGAATCATTAAAAAAATCATTCAAGCTCAATTCATCAACTCAAGACTCATAATTAAATTATTATTTTTGATATTCATAACATGAATAAAGTCATTACCGTATCATCAAAATCTCATTCGTAATTCTAGTGATTTACAAAATATCATAAATGAATTTATCACTTATCTTTCATAAAAAATCGAAAACTTTAGAGATGGAAAGATTTCAAGAAACATGCATTAATGTTTCAATCATCAAGTCATATGTATTGAAACATAAGAAAAAAGTCAAATTATGCATGCAATGTTTCAATCTTCAAAACATATTTTCTCAAGTTGAGTATCAATAAGTTAAGAGAAAATAATTTATGATTCATTTGGATTTTTCTTCAACAATATGGGAGAATCATGGTATGAAGTGAAAGATCTTGAAAGACTCAAGTTATCAAGATCACAATGTAGTTTAAGCTTAATCAAATCAAATTATTAACTTGGAACTCATAATCGAATCATCAAAATTAATTTCGAGATTCACAAAATATCATTAAATCATTAATCTCGATAAGATAGAAAAAATATCTTCTTTTTAAGTTGTTTGTTTCATACAAGTGTGCTCATGTTTCTAAAATGAGTATCAAATTTAAGACCAAAACATGAGTTTGTTATCAAGATATAATGTCTTTAAATACTCATGATATCATAAAATCATTAAGCATGACAACCAACTATCATTATCAATGATGATTACATAAGGTATATCCAATTATTTATATGAAAGTCATCATTGTATTACTTTGAAATATAAGTTGTCATTTAGCCCATTAAGATCAAAAGCATTACACGTAAAGCATAATGAAAAGCAATAAAAACATTAAGATATACATGCGTGGATTAATCATAATAGGTGTACAATCATTATCATCATTCATCAAAAAATTTACTTTTCAAAAATCCTAGAAAGAAAAAGCATAAAATAAAATTTTATTTCCTACTAACTAAGTAAAGCACTCAAGAAAACATCATATAATTTCATAACAACTCAAGGGAGTTAAGTTACCTACCTCATTGACGAAGCCCATTAAAGCGTAGTTTGCTTCTTCTTTCCTTGATTCTTCTTTGCAAGTCTTCTTCTTCTTCTTTGGCCTCATCCTCCGTTCAAGTTCATTGTTCATTTTAGATTTTTGTTTAATGAACTTATTAAGATTCATTGAAAGTTCAATGTCCTCTTCATTGTCCTCATCACTTGAGTCATCACTCAAGTGGCATTTCATAATTCGGAGTTTCAAATCCTTCTTGTTCTTTAGAAGGTGGTCCATGTGTTCATTGAGTTCAAAACGTTCCAAGAAACTCATTTCATAGGTCTTTAAAGACCCAATAAGTTCATCAATAGGATAGTTATTTAGATCTTTTATTTCTTGTATTGCGGTTGTTATCGGATCCCATCTTTTTGGAAGAGATCTTAAAATCTTGTTTACGAGTTCAAAATCTGAAAAATATTTACCAAGAGCTTTTAGACTATTGATGACATCCGAGAAATGGGAGAATATATTATCGATAGTCTCACTTGGTGCCATTCGAAAAATCTCAAAATCGTGCATCAAAATATTAACTTTCGAGTCTTTGACTCTACTTGTTCCTTCGTGCGTGATTTCAAGAGTTCGCCAAATGTCAAAAGCCGTTTCGCACGTAGAAATCCGATTGAACTCATTTTTATCTAAAGCGCAAAATAAGACATTCATAGCCTTTGCATTCAACGAAAAAGACCTTTTCTCTAAATCCGACCATTCGTTCGTCGTTTAGAGGAAGGTTAAAAGCCATTTTCGATGATGTTTCACAAATCCAAATTCATTGAAAGTATGAAAACTCTTATTCGAGTTTTCCAATATGTGCAGTCCGAACCATTAAAGAACGATGGACGAAAAACCGAAAAGCCCTCTTGAAAACCATTTAGAGCCATTTCTCACGGGTGTAAATCCGAAAGAGAAAGAACGTGGCTCTGATACCAATTATTATGGATCGAGCGGCACTAAGAGGGGGGGTGAATTAGTGCAGCGGATAAAACGATAGATTTTCAGCGATTTAAAACAAGCTTCGGAAACTTCGTACGATGAAAGCAACGTTTCATTTGAACCCGGAAAGATTGCGTTTTAACTTTAAAGCGTACGTAATAAGATGAAGATGAAGTTGAGTAAATAAGACAGCAAGTGGAAAGGATTTGCAGCAAAGTAAATAGCAAGAACGTAAATGCAAACCAGATTTTTATAGTGGTTCGGTCATCCAACCTACGTCCACTCCCGATTCCTCTTGCTTGAGGCCACCGGCTTTCCACTAGCTATCCTCCTTCCAATGGGCGAGGATGAACTCCCTTACAACTCCTCTCCTTTTGACGGGCTTAGGAGATAACTCTTACAAAGCACTCTTACCCCTCTCTTGGACTAGAACACTCTTAAGACTTATAGGAAAGATTTGACATACTTTTAAGAGAGTTTCCCCCTTCTTTTTTTCAGTTCTAGACAGCATTCATCCAAGAATGTGATGGGTATTTATAGGCCTCAAAGTGATTCAAATTTGGGCTTTAAATTTGAAATCAAATTGGAGTTTCCTGGTGTTGGGCGATGCTATCGCCTGTCAATCTAGCAGACTGACACAGCCAGGCGTTGCTACCGCCCCAACCAGGCAGTGCTACCACCTGGCTTTCCATGCGCTGGGCGGTGCTACCGCCCAGCCTGCTGGTTGGGTTTGGGCCAAAAACTTTTGGCCCAACCTTGTCCAAATCAAGACCCAATGTCCCCTACTTTGGGTTTATAGGATTAACACATAATCCTAATCCAAATTAATGTGCTAACTATGAAATTAAAGACATTCCTAAGCTATTACAAAGTCCGCAAGTCAAGTCTTCTTCCGGCGAGCTTCCGACGAACTTTCGGTGGTCTTCTGACAATCCCTCGGAAACCATCCTGCGGACTCTCGGTAAGCTCTCGGACTCCACAATGATTTTGGCGAGTTCCCCTGAGCTTCTTTGGCAAGCTCCGATCTTTCTTGGCAAACTCCGCGAACTTCCAACGAACCTTCCGGCGAACTTCCGAAAACCCTTCGGCAAGCTCCCTACTCGTTCTCGGCCGATTCCGGCAACACTCCCAACGAATCTTCGAACTTCCATCAAACACTCAAACTCCCAACGATCCATCGCACTTGACTTCGGCCCTTTGTTTCGCTTTACGTCTTCATCCTTATCGTAGTTACTCCTGCACAAACAAACAACAAACACTCTACTTCGATCTAGACAGTTATTACAACGTGAATTGACATTCAATTGCCCGGCACGTCATTGGTCGGCACTTCGTCTGATCCTTCGGCACATCGTCCTCTCTTGCAGCTTGTTGCCCAATCGACAGTTGACCTCCGCAACCCCGATATCCATAGCGCAACTTCACACTTCTTGGCCCGATGCCCGACGTCCGAAGCCTCCTGCCGATAGTCGACCGAACCTCCGGCTCGACATCCAATATCCTGACGTGATCACCTCCAGTGCAACGTCAATTCCTCCAGCATCAACTATCTAATCCTGATCGATAGTAGACCTGCGTAACTCAAAACGCAGTTAGACTAGAAATCACACTCAATTAGTTTCATCATCAAAATTCGAGATTCAATAAAAATTACTAATTTTATAGTCCCAATTAAATTAGGACTTTTCATAATATTTTCAATTTTTTTACACACTAAAAAATTATATTTTAGGATCTTATAGTATAAGGGGGTACCCGTATTAATGTAATAGTATTTTTAATCAATTTTAAAACTTTATCAATAAATTTAAAAACATGATTGATTGGATAATAAAGAGAATAAAATTAATTTATAAGTAAAAAAAATAAATTAATTTATAAGTAAATTAATTCCTACTTTATGTCCGCTATTAATATACCGAAAAGTGCACACAACATATGTTTGAAAATTTTCCTTTGATGTAGATTAAAAAAGTGATTTGATCTGTTAGTTTAAGATGGATGTATCCAAGATGATTTTTTTTGTTTAAATAAAAAAGAGTAAAATCTAGACAATGAGCCGAGAAATTATAGTATGGTAATACTGATAACAAGTCGTGGGTAAGCTTATATAATAAATAATTATTTTTCCTAACTTTTATTACTCGAATGTAGAGGTTTGTCTATCGCCTCACCACATAAGCTTGACTTGACTATTATCCGACGACAATAGTGTTTTTCATAAATTATTATTCCATGCACAATAAAACGTAAGATGCTGAAACAACATGGAACTCAGATGATTTATATGAAACAACGCTCCTACCTTTGATTTATTTGAAGTCCAAAGTCGGATGCTGCGTGGAATTCTCCACATTCCAGCGTACCTGACAATTACAGCTCCTCGACATCACTGACAATGTGCTCTGCAACTAAAAGGAAAATATAAATGATGTATAAGGGAATCCTACAAGTAGTTTAAGCACATCCAAATGGAGTGTTGAAATTTAAAAAAAAAATCACATCGAACCCAAATCGAATTGGCTCATTAATTATTTGATTTTAAAGAGTATTGATTGTTTTGATTCTAAAGAATACTCTTCTTTGATTCGATTAACTAATTCAAATCGAACTAAATTAATTTTAATTTTAAAAATATTAACCTAACTGACTCAGTATCTTAAGCCCTTAATCCTTTCAAATCGGCTCCAAAGATATAATGTGTATTTTTTTTCTCACTTATTCCTTATTAGTGTCATATGAAGATTTTACATTCAATTAAGATCTATTTTAATCTATGTGATTTTAGTCATGAATCATTTAAACTCTTATTATTTACTTGTCTCTAAAATAATTTTTATATTTTTAAAAACATAGTATATAAGTTATTTCCGTCAAGTCTAAGTTAACAGACTTACGTGACATATTGACTCATAATAAACTATTAATATAATGATATATATAATTTAAATTTAAAAATTAATAACGGTTCATTTTAATTCCAATGGTTTTAACCATAGACCACTTAAGACCTTATTATTTATTCATATTTAAAATAATCTTTATTTTTTTAAAAAAACATAGCATATAAGTCTCTCTCATCAAGTTTGAGTTAATAAACATTAAAGTCTGATTACGTGGTAGGCTAATTCATAATAAACTATTAATATAATGATATATAATTTAATTTTAAGAAAAAAACTAAGACCACCATCAGGAGAAGACGTCATTGTGGAAACAACCACCAATAGTAGTATCGAGCCACTGCTGTCTAGCAAAATGTCATTTGCAAGCAGCCTCTCTCGTGCTGACGACGAGCTCAGGGGTTTCCGATCCTGCCTTAGGTGGATGTGCATCGATTAGTCCAATACTAAGCACGCAATTGTCACATAATCTCTCTTCCTCGATGTCTTCGTCTCCCATTGGGTCCCACTTCGTCCTCTCCTATGCACCCACTTGTCGTGCCTACAACATTATGGTCGCTTCCTCTTCCTCGACGAGATGAATCTTAACTATTTTTCAAACTTAAATTATATATATTATTATATTAATAATTTATTATAAGTCAACATGCCACATAAACTAACTCTAATATCTGTTAACTTAAATTTAACAAAGGATCTTATATGCTACGTTTTTTAAAATATATGGATTATTTTAGACAAATAAATCATAAGAGCTTAAGTAATCCATAGCTAAAATCACAAGATTAAAATAGATCTTAATCCTTTTTTTAAACTTAAATTATATGTATCATTATATTAATAATTTATTATAAATCAACATACTACTTAAATAAGCTTAAACGTCTATTAACTCGAACTTAATATGAGAGACTTATATACTATTTTTTTAATATATATAAATTATTTTAAAAATGAATAACCATAAAGACTTAAATAATGCATGACCAAAATCACAACTAAAATATACCTTAACCTTTTTACATTTGATTGGATTTTAAACAAAGAATTTTAAAAAATATTTTGGATGACAATTATGATAAAAACTTTTTAAGATTATTGATTTTGAACTAAGGTTTTAATTCAATTGAATTGACTAAACCAATTCACCAAATTGAACTCATTATATATATATATATATGATTAAAATTTTAAGTAACTAATTAATCAAACCGATTTAATCGATTTTGAATCAATTTGATTGGAGAGGTCTAAACCGATTCCAGTTCGACATACCTTACCTTAACCAAATTGATTTTTCGATTTGATTCAATTCAGTCATAATGCTTGGTTTAAGGTTTAAATCGATTTGAACACTCCTAACAACCAATGATGATAGGCCACCAGAAAACTAATGATAACAATAACAAATAATAAGATACAAAGGATGATCATCAACAGAAATCTGACTCTCATTTACCGTAATTATGAAACTGTGGACTTTTACCCAACACATGCTCATGTAATCAGATTTCAAGGCAAACCTGAAAGGATGAATTGAGTGGATGACTCCTCAAGCAAAGAATGAAATATATGATACAAATGTTACAATTATAACGGGCGTTCTATCCTTCAGCAAATGTTAATATGTTAGTTCATGAGATTTTTATCCGATAATACAGAGAATACCAAGCCCCAAACAAGAATAGCTCCATCAGGGGAGCTAAAATCAAAAGGCGTGAAACCCCACGAGTTTGGAGGCGCATGTGAGCTGAACTTCCCCTTGGACAATTCAGCAATGCAAGAAACATCAACTACTTCATGATTTTGTCCTCTGTTTCTGAGAAATAAACCGAATTCCTTGTTTCCCAAGCTCCAAGAGGGTAGATCTTCCATCATCCAAATGGACGGACAAAGATGAAGTGCTTTGGTTGACATCGATAACCACTCCTTGATGCCTGCACAAAGTCTACAAGTTATCCAGCAATCCATAGTTCTAGAACTGGGAATTGCTCAAATTACACTAGCCATTTCCAAATAAATAGTGATCAAACCAACATCTTTCTCATGCAGATATATAAGAACTTAGGTAGCAAGTGATTGAGAGAACCAGAATGTAGGGCAGCTAGCCCAAGTAGAAAGCACCAGTCTCCAAAAGGTTCCATCCATAACCAGGCAGTTGCTTTAGCAATTAAAATGAGAGTGACCAGTAAAGCTGGAGAGACAGAGCCTAACATCAACCAGAATCCATACTCTCCAATGGATTTTTTTGGTTTTCTTGGGCTCCAATGAAATCAGAGCCAACTGTATTAGACACAATCCTTTGAAGTGATACATCTCTCTCTTTTCCCCAAAAAAATCCACATGAACAAATAAAATCCATGAACCAAGTTGTTACAAAGACCAACCTATGATTCTACATAAGTGTTAACTAAAAGAAAGGTAAAAAGAGTAACTTAAGAAAACAAAATTAGAAAGAAATGCATATCAGCAGTCTGCCAAAGTAAGAAGCCAGTGAATCTTCTCCATTTAAACAGAAAAAAGGCCTCCTACTTCCGCCAAACTATACAGCCATTTATTTGTAAAAGTGATTCTTAGATTACGAAGAAGCTAGAAACTAATATATCAAACAACCATATAATTCTCGATTTCTGCAACATTACGAGTTAGATATTAAATGCAAGCTTGGAGCCAAATACTAACCAAGAACTATTTGTTGATTGGACTTCAATTCTCTTCCCAATTGCATCCTTGCCCAACTTCTGCAATATCCAATTTGCATCCATTGCTTCATCAATAAGATTCTCCAGATGCAACTTCGATGATCTATCATCCTGCCATCCACCCATTGTCTCAGTTGAAGGTCTCTTTCTCTTTGATCTCTGCCCCTTAACAGTGTTCTCTTCCTCTCCATGAGAAGCCCATGAGCTTTTCTGCTCAAAACATGGATTCTTAAATTTTAGCTTCAGTGAAGTCTTCAGGTCTTTGGAGGAACTGGAGGTAAAATCTGCGGGTGACATCTCACTGTTGTCTCTCTGTGGCTTAACATATATATCTGCAGAATGCTTTTTCTGGCAAACCTTGTTGCTCCTTTCCGTTGTATCATTTTCTGCTTCAAAGTTTGCCTCGTTCATCCTCTCAACTGATAAATCTGTAGCATTAAGGTCACATTCATCAGTCACATTACCATTACTTTTCTGGGGCTTCTCATAAGAGCAGACAGAAGCACTACAGATTAAGCTAAGAGAATGCACAAATCATAATACCAAGCCCAAAACATCTAAAACTAGTGAAAAAATCAGATCTTCTGACATTTGCTTGTAAAATCGCACTATGATATTCTAGCACATTATGGTAAGCCTAGAAGTAGCAGCACATCTTCAAGGCATGCTTGATTGGATACTAGTTTGACACCTCACAGGACCAGTATGCTAGTGACATAGCAGTATACAAACCTAACAGCAGATACATATGTTAAAGTAGCTATTAGCGTTGGGGCATGATTCGAGGTACCTAGTAAGTTTCTTGATAACTATAAGTCTTACTGTTTCATAATGGTGATGGATGAGCTTACTAATCATAGATGATGATATTGTTCATAGCGTAAAAACAAAATGGTCAAAGTAAAGAGGAACATCAACTATCAAAACCAGTGCCCTTAATTATTTTTAAAAAAATCATAACAAGTTTTAAGATCAATCATAGCATGTTGGATAATAAAAGGAATATATATATATATATATATATATATATATTACTCAATGTAATCAAGATGAGAATGTTGAAGCAGATGAGTAGTTTTACTACAAAAAATTGAATAAAGATAATTTTATCCACAAACAGCTAGATGTAACTCCAATAGGAGATAAGGGAAAACTATTTAAAATATAATTTAATCATATTCGATGAAGACCTATGGTAGCCTTACTTCAACAAGGTGTATCAATTAGGACTAGTGATGTTTAGACCTATAGAAGATAGGAAAGAAAAAAACTAAATTTTCTAAAAATAAATTTAGTTTTAAGAATAAAGCTTGCAATGTTTCTTATTAACGTCAAAGTGGCTAACAGGCCATTTTAGAACAACAGCAGGGTAAGTTTAAGAAGGCTTATAATAGATGCGACCAAGTACAATCAAGTACAGGTAGCTCCTAAGGATTGAAAAAATCAAGATGGGGAAAATGAACATTTACTCTGAGGAAGCTCAGATGGCACCAACAAAAACAATGGGCCAATAGAGAACACACATAATTTTAATTTCACCAATATAAAGTTATTTTTATCCAAATAGATAGATATGATAATGATAATCAGTGAGAAATCAATGATGTCACATGATGTCAAGCATATCCAACACTTGCAACAGCCATATAGGCAGGGTTGACAGGCTTCAGTTTCACATTAACATGAAAGAAAGTCAAAGGAAGCATACGTGTTATTTAAGATCAAAAACATGATCCTTTTCACCAGAAAACTAATCAAAGCTTCTACAATCTAGCCATTGTATCCATGTCTTTCTAACCTGCTAGTAAGCATTACATATCCTAACAGAAAAGCGACTCTATTGCCTCTAGTCCCAAATATACATACTTGCCCATCAAAAAGATATATGGTGCTTTAAAAAAGTGAAAGTAAAGGATAAAAGTATTTAAGCTTTTACATAAGGCATACAAACACATATATCAACAATCACAGAAACGCAGAAAACAATCATCTTCCCTTACAGATATTCATATGCAAAGCTCCACTCTACAATAGATTATATTTTAAAACTAAAAATATTTACATGCTGCAACGCTTATACATACAAGGCAATAATTTCCACCATATTACTTGAAATAGAGTAAAACAACTTGAACCATATCATAATGTCATCATATTTGTCAACATTAACAAAACAAAACAAGATAACATCAACATATTATCCTAGTGATTTCAAGTTAAATTACTCAATATAAACCAAGGCAACTGATGAAAAGTTAAAACAAAAAAAAGTGCATACCGAAGCAATTGACCAAATCTTGATCCTTATGACAGCTGGAAGTTTCAGATTTTGGAGAGCTGGATGCATTTCTGTTTATTGAACCAATATGTATAACTAGTTTGGTACTTCTTGTAGTTTCAATCTTGTTTGCACTTTTATCTGCACATTCTTTAAAATGCAAACTCTGCAACTTACTATTCTTTATTTTGACTTTTGGTATCATATCAGCATTACTGCTTGCTGGTTCCTTGGTCATGCTTTGATCAAAAGTACCAAGCTGATTTGTGCAGGATTTCACAACACTAGCATTAGGATCTCTAGCTGTAGAAGATGAAAGTGTATCTGGGCCATCAGGTCTGAAAGAGGTCATTTCATCAATGTTCTGGTCTCTATAACTACTCTCTAATGACCTTGCTTCATCCTGTTTTCCAAGTTCAGGATATGCCTCTTCTCTTTTACCAACTAACTTGATCCGGTACCCTTTCTTTTTCACTTGCTTCTTGTTTGAAGTGGTATTCCCATATTCTGATGATTTATCACTAATCCCCTTGAGTGAAAACTTCAGGGGCTTGTTATTATCATGCTTAAGTATGATTGGACCACTTTGCTCATCACCCGAATAGGGAGAGATTGAATATGCCACTTCATGAGATGGTAACCCTGCAGCAGCCCTCAAACTTGCAATTGAATCATGGTCAGCAATATCTTTCCTCTTCCAAAGTTCTCGAACAGCATCATCTATATCCTTGACCTGACCATCAAGATTAAGGTCAGGAATATTGATTTACCAAATCACATCATGTGAAAAAGATATCCAACATTCTAGCAAAACAGCAAATGACACCTGGTAGCAATCGCCACGGCATGCAGCACATTTATATTGTAGGTTTTGCTCTGCTTGGAACTGCTGATATTTTTCATCACTGTGTGATGTGAGGGGGGTGGTGGGTAGGAAGGGGAATGATAAAATGAGAGACATGATACAAGGATGCCTTCAATTGAATCTTAGGAAAGAAGAGAACTATTTCTAACAAAGTAGAGTCTATAGTTAGATTATTCTAGCAAAAGTAATTCGTAAAATATATAAATATTTGGTTGGATAAAAAGAAAAATTGAACTGTTGATCTAGAACTATTAGAAAAACCTAATGAGACAATAAGTTTCACTATTAAAACTTTGAAATTTAAAAAAAAAACCACATGATCCTTATCAATATGAAATCAGCTATAAAGCAGAAGTCTATGCAGAGAAGGCTCCATATTCAAACCACCAATGGATGTGAACAAAATTACAAGCCAAATCAAATTCAAGCATGCACAGAGCTGTAGATTTACCATCAAAATAAAGATTAATCATCACATGCAAAAACTTATAATATTGATTGTCATCTAAGATCTGCAAGATTCTCCTAGATTAGTGTCTAGATAAGTAGAAATTTGAAAAAAAAGAACAAATGGACTACTGCCCAAATAATGAGCAACTATGCCACTTAACATATTGTTTGAATCCTGTAACATTAAGAAAGAAGTGCATGACGCATCAATTTGATTATGCAACGACTGAAGAATACACCTCCAAAGTCATCTCCTTTCATAGTGTAATTGTTTGATAACATCTAGTTCAAGTTGTTTGTATCTAACAACTTTGTGACAACTAATAAATGGTTAGGACAATTGCTAACATCAATGTCAAACTTCATGTCATATTTCATAATAAGGTGCATATACCAGAGTTCATTACAACATCACCTTCTGCCATACTTGATAAGTTTTCTAATTCATAATCAGCTGCGATCAAATGTTCTAGTCATTGAACTCATACAAGCATACAGATTCACTGCATTGCTTTACGGTTAATTCTACTGCAGGCGCTGCTGCAAACACATATAAATCTTCCTCTGTCAGGTAGCAGTGCACCAGGCCTCCTATTCCAAGTGGAAGGCAACTTTATAGAACCAACAAAGCATCACCCAGTGGAAGATGAATCAGTATTCTTCAGGAATCAACATGTTTATACGGAGATGCTTGAAAACTTAAGCTGCCCCGTTCACATAAGCCCTTACTGAAGCAAGAAATAACCAGATTGATCACTAATATCAAGGTGGCTTGTAACATTTCTTAGGAAAACTGTCTTCTTTTTCACACAGACCAATTGACCAACTCATGTAAGCTGTTTCTTGCATTTGCTCAGCCCCAAAGTACTCATGATGGGACCTCTCTAGTAATTCAGTTCTTGCAGACTGAGGGAATTGTGAAGCAATTTGTTGGCATGTCAGGACATGCCATATATAATTGATGCTTAAGACAAGAATATCTATTTTATTTCTAATGCATCTTGTGATTGAGAGGTTTTGACAAGGATTATTCTGGTGAGAGTCACTTATATCAGGGTAGGCTTGTAATGTTTTCCGTCTTAAAAAAGCTGGCTACTTGCTCATGCACAGGCCAATTGACCAAACCATGAAAAATCTTGGTGTTCATTATGTGTAATTCTCTCTCTTATTCTTCCCTTCATATTTTCTTCACTGAGCTCAGTTTGTGATGGTTCATAGTCATGAACTGGTGGTGGTACAAGGTATCATACCTAAAATGGTTGCAGTAATCAGGGAGTAGAATTAACTCCTTTCCAGGGATGGTAAGCTTATACAAGAGTACAAGAATGTTGGGGCAAACAAGGAAGAGGATCCATGTAGAATGAGTTCTGCCAAGCTGGGTGACGTGGTGACTTTGACAAAGTGCAGATGAAGGATGTCCCATAAAGGTGCCACCAAGATACATCACCAGATCTAGACCGGGGGGAGAACAGACATTAAATATATATAATTTGAAACTCTTACCACCATAACTGTTTTATTTTCATTTCTGTGAATTCTATCAAGTAATCCCAAGAAAAAGTAGCAATTCTTATTGTTAATAAAGATCATAGTTTCTTCTTTTTTTTTCCTAAAACCAGTTTTTGTTGTTTGTTAGGGCATCAAACCATGAAAAACTGGATAGTCACATCAGTCCAAAAAATAGTAAAAAAGTTCACCCACTACTAACTACAATGAATTGATTTCATATGTAGACAAACTTGGATGGAGTTGTTGGAGCCATGGAGGATTTATTGTTGCCAGTGTGTTCCTTTGATATGTTTCTGTGGATGATTAATGCTGAATATGAGAGTTGCCATTAAGTGAATTTTGAATTTTGAGTAACAAAAATTATATTGAAGTTAGCTTGACTCGGATATGGACAGCAGGGGCTTCCATTGCTTCAGAAACATTTTTTTATGGGTAAAAAAGGGTCCTATTAATAAATCCTCATTTTCAAACAATCGTTATTCTTGGCCATTATGTCAATATGAACAACAATATCAAAGTGGCACTTGTCCCTGTAATAAGAAAACTGTCAAAGGCCTTCATTTAATTTTTTTTTTTTACAAAATCATGATATGGCATGTGAAAATGAATGTAATCTGTGCAGGTATATATAAACTTAGATCATGTTGCATAATCAAAGTTCAAAAGAAATAAAAAGAACAAGAAATCGAACATTGATCTTCCTAAGTAAGCAACAAGAATATGCTGACAACAACCTGATGCCATCACATAAGCAGTGGACCCATCTTTCACAATCATCACAGCAAACCATGGGTGTTGTTTCAGAATCTCTATAGACCTGTAAGAACATGACAATGAATACATAAAAAAATCAACAAGAAAAAGAAACTTCAGTTAAAAACTTAAAATAATGGTTTGTGAAGAATATTAGCAATGGAATACCAAGAAAAAACATTATGATGTGGATGGAGACATAGGTGCCCGCGGATGTGTACAGACAGCACCTCATCAATTGAGTTTCATAAATGATACTGACAATTTTTTATGAATTTCCCTCAATAGATGAGTCAATTTGATAGTGGGAAATCAGGATATCTAGAAACTAGATGGTCAACTCAACGAAGAAGTTACCATTCCACTAATATCACATTCCAAAATTATCTTTATCACGTGGCAAAACTTGAAATAAATGCATCACGTTGTAAAAGAAGACCCCTCTCAATCATAGAATAATTCGTGCTGAATGGTATGGTGTCTCAGTTATTTGAGGTATACTATGGTATGGTGTAAAACTTGAGGTATACAATGTTGAGACCCCTCAACATTGTAAAAGAAAACCCCTCTTATCATGCAGATGGAGAGGACGACGACAAAAGAGACAGTGCCAAAGGAGAGCAAATGTAGATGGATGACAAGATAGAGAGGATAGAGAAGGAGACAAAGTGGTGGAGGAGACTCCGGGGGTGGAGGAGAGCTGTCGTGGGTGAAGGTGATGGAGGGCAACACACTCAATAAGGTCACTCGGTTAGGTGCTGCTAATTATGGCGACAGAGAAGCAATGGCTGAACTCATTGCATGCGAGATGCTCAACGCCCGACCTAAGGCACTCGCCTAGATGGTGCCCAAGCAAAGGTGTCTCACCTAAACATATTTGAGGTGCTAGGGGCACACTTTGCCTGAGTGCTACTAATAACATTGAGTCAAGAATTTTATTGTTTGAATAATGACATTAAACATAAGCAATGTTATAGTCAATGAAGAATACAAACCAACTAGAAAAAAGTATTGTAAATAATGGAGTTAGTCCTTAATCTACCAAGATGGAGTTCAAGTTCAAGTGGTGTTCAATTGCCATATGATGCCCCTGCCAATTCAATTCACTTACAAAAAAATAATAATAATTTGTATCTAAGCCCATGGTTCAAGTTAGATGAGGCCACATAGAGTGTGTTAGGTGAATCAACCCTTGATGCAACGAGAGAAGGTTCTTGAGAATGAGAATGTTTAAATTAAACAAGAAAAAATTCCATACAGCTATATATGCTACGCACAATAGCAATGTTTGTTGTGCTGCCCGAAACGATACAAAATTAGCGATATATATCGGACCACTTGATGATTGACACACTGTCACGGACAAATTGTAAATGACTTGTCAAATGTAATGCTTATGTATGTCTGTCTTTTCGGTTTGTTCTTACTTTGTGAAGTATGTAAAGGGCTGGCCAAAGGCTTAATAGCCTCATTTAAGTGAGTTTGGTGGCCGTGTAGGCTTGTACATAAAGTATGTGTCATGTGAACACTTGTACTAGATTTCGATCTGTAGTAGACCAATTTTATACCTTCGTTGTGCAACCGTTCTAAGCTTGTGATGTCTATGGTTGAAATTTGCATTGGCTATAAAGTGTTTGCCGAAAGGGTTGCTTGTGAATCCCGTGTGAAGCGCTTTCTCTGTCCCGTCTTCTCTTTTGTAGGTCCTAAAGGATCGTGGGAGGTTTTGGGGAGGCTGACCTTTACGGACAGACACGCAAGAGTGTCGCACGAGTTAAGCAAAACTAGCTAAGTCCGTGAGAGATGATATCAGAGCGGGAGAAGCACACATAGAAACACTTAGCATGCAGATGTAGGGGACCTTGCGGGGCGGGGCTGCGTTGAGGGCAGCCAGCATGGGCAACCGTTTGGGGGAAACGGACATGGAGTTGTAGAGGAAGGAGTCACTCAGAGGAGCAGGTATCAAAGAATGGCATTCAGAGGAATAACTAACCCTTCACGCAAGAGGCACCACGACGACAAACAAGCTAAGAAGAATGTGTAGCGCACAAAGGTTGGGATGGCTAAGTTCGAGCAATGGCTCGACGTTGGCAACCAAACTTGACGGTGCTCGAGGCAAGCGAGGCGCTTGGTAAAGGATGAGACCGTGGTGGAGTAGGTTATTCAACGATTGAAAGAGTTGTGCAAAGCTCACAAAGGTGAGGGGGATTGCAAACTCAAGGAATTCGATACTCATGTAAGGGCTTGTATACAGACAATGGACTATCTGTGGCCATCCTAAGGCGACCGAAGGTCGGCGCAATGGAGCATTGAAACTTTCTCTTCGGCATGAGAAGAATACGTCCGTAAGAAGCTGAAGTGTGCAGCAGGTTCAACATGTTGCTAGACCCGGATGGGTGCAGTGGGAGTTGTATCGGCGAAGAGTCACAATCTAGCAGGTGCGTTTATGGAGGCAGAACAATGCACAGTTTGTTCAGCAAGGCGGAGCAGTCCAAAGGGATGGTAGTCTTCGAAACTTCCAGAGGAAAGGATGCAAAGAGAGAAGTTGCTACAACGAGGCAGATATCCAGGATAGGTAAGTCCTGGTTCTTTAGAAGGAGAATCATATGCAACAGACCGCACATGTTGAGGAGTACCTCAAGACAATAGCTCCACAAAGCTCAACGAATCGAGCGAGTGGCGAGGAGTCGTCGCGTGATCTCGCAAGAGGCAATGCGTTGGTGGACGCATAGCGAGATCAAGTGGGGCAGTGACCCAAGGCAATACAAAATGAAGGCACACTTGGTGGAGCCGATATGAAGATCGGACTCAACAGAGGGCCGACCCATGGAATTGGTAAGCGCGAGGGCCACCATCAACTCAATGCAAATCGAGTAGTGGAGAACTTTAGGATAACTTGGTGATGTACCCAAGCCGCATGAAGAGAGTTGGCACAAAAGATGAAACATGGAGCGGAGGCTTGGAGCTTTTCATTAGACAGCGGTCAAGGACATGAACTCTTGCAAAGGCAAGAGTAGGATCATGTCATTCCATGAGTTCCTTATTCTGATGGAACAGACTCATCTTGCATGGTGCCAAAGACATACGGAGCTTCGAGGCATATACACCTTATCTCAATGAAGCATTTGACAGAGGAATTAAGGCAACATAGCTTGTAGAGGCGAAGTTGGTGTTAGGAGGCCTTAGCACGAGGCAAGAGGACGCAGAGACGGGGACTCTTGAAGAATATGCCACAGTGCTACCATTCGAGTTGCTATGAGGAAAGCGGTGCGCAGCAGAGATTGTGCTGGTAGGGCCAGAGGCCCAGGATCTAGACAATGGTGTACCAATTTTAGCGAAGTCAGGGGACTTTGAGAGCTGCTAGGCGATGGACTGTCCTACAGCTATGCTTCGTCCGGATGTGACCCGAGAGCAGGTGGACGAAGGTCGATTGCTAAAGGAGCTAACAGAATCGAAGGTGGCAGAGGCCTTGCGATGTGTTGGCGGAGGCCACACGTGGAGAGATCACAGTTCGAGTTCATACTACATTAATAAGAATGCAAAAAGGTGTCACCAGAAGGCGACACGATGCAACAGATCGTGGTGGAATAGTTCGAGGCAATGCGACACACACAAGACCGTCCTGTAAGGGATGAGATTATACGGAGGTATGATCGGGAGCGCTACTGGGAGCTCCAATTCGGTGAACAACACGATGACAAGAAGGGCTATAGATTCAAAAAGGGAATGTCATGGCACCGCAGAGGCGGGTCTTCCGTGCATGCATCGAATGTTGCATTGAATGAAAGCCTTGGACATCAGCATATGGGGGTTGTGCACTACCGGGGGAGAAGTTCAAATGCAAGTACCAGTGAGTCCCATGGGGGGACTGGATCATGCAGAGGTATAATCGGAGTGGCTGGAGAGTTGAGCTGCTTCAGAGCTCACAATCGCTTAAGGGAGCTCAGCAAGTCAGAGGATAAGGCCGAGTAAGCGAACGTTACGACCAATGAAGCTAAGGAGTACAGAATCGACGCAAGCCCTGCAACATGATGGCGAAAGCCATGCATGGGAGTTGCAGAATGTCTTTCCATCGACCAAGGGGAACTTCTCAGAGAACACAGAGGTGTTGAAGCAGGTGGTCGAAAAAGGGCGGGGAAGCAATGACGAGTCCAAAGGACTCAGCTACCCAAAACCAAGTATCGGTTAGAATGAAGGTGGACTCAGAGTGCCGTAGTGCCGCAGAGGCAGATCTACCAATCGCGAAGAAAGGACGCAGATGCGAGACAACAGATAGTAGTGGCATGGGCATGGCAGCGCCATGGTACCGTAGAGACAGGACTTCCGTGAAGACATCGATCCCTTGCTCTCATGGAGGGAGAGCGCTTGGTCGTGAAAAGAGGCCGAGGAGGAGGAGAATGCAGAGGCAAACTCCAAATACCAAGACAAGGCTAAAGGGCAGAGGCCAGGGAACTTCGTAAGACCAGTGTCAATGAGCTTTTCATCAAGATAGCCATAAGTGAAGGTTTTTGAGTCGATGCAAGAGTACATGACCAAGGAACGAAGCAGGCAGCACACGATGCTGTACCTTTGCTACTCAGAGGAGTAGGCGGCAAAAATGATGGAGAAGACGGTACAATCTCAAAGGCAACCAAAACTATCGGAGACTTACTCTAGGTTGGAGTGAGTCGAGTGACAACTTCTTGCATTTCAGAAGTTCAATGGCATTGAGAAGGTGAATCACAGTAGCTGACTCAACGCAAAGATTGCAAACACTTCGAGTGCTTCGGAAGTGTGAGCTAAGAGCATGCGAAGTCTAGTAACCAGCTCGACGCACGAAGTACAAACCTCGAAGAGGCGGGTAAAGTCAAGTAACCTCTGTCTTCTCAACTCTCAAGAGAACGGGCGAAACCGAGTACCCCAGTTCTCTTATTTATCCAACAGAGGAGCTCTGTACAAATTCGAAAACCCTTCGAAGAAACTAATGAAAGACAATGGTTGTTAAGTCCTCACCAATGGTGATCAATGCTACTGAGAGTAGATTGTCCGCTTCATTTCTCAACTGAATGCCAATTGAAAGCGGAAGTAATGTGAACCTACTTGGACGACACAACTAAGTGGAAGAATATTCGATGGACATTTTACGGAGGAAGGACCTGAAAACTTCAAAGTTTGCGAGGCGATGCTCATTAAAGTTTCAACAAGCATCCACCCAATTCAAGCGACAAGAGACATTTGAAGATTGATACATATCAAGGATGGTCTTCTCCTTCATCTGAAGAATCCGCAAGAACCAGCAAGGATCAACATAACTCAGTCAACCCTACACCAAAATCAGAGTCATTGGCGAGTTGAAACAGCATGGCGAATCAAAGTTCGACTACTCAGTAACAGCAGAGAAGGCAACCGGGAGCCAAGAGGGCGCATTGCAACAGGAGCAGAAGATTGAAGATTCAACAAAGACGAAGAGTTGCAGCGTCAACAAAGGCTTCGACGGGGACGTCAAAGGAATAAGTGGGGGAGAATATCACGGATAAATTTTCTTTATTTATATGAACACTATGAAATAAAAGGATTACGTCGTATTTACATTTTGTGGTAGTGTGTAAAATGGCTATTGTTGATGTCCGCTACAGCTTGACACTTGTATTTGACTATGCCGAGAGGTTACTGTTGCTTTTGGATTTTGTGCTTCGTTGTCGCCTTGAAGCATGGATCGCGTGGTCTTTTTAATTCGACTATAAAGGGTTTGACACGGAGGGCAGTTGCGGACTTTCTTCTGTGCACGTCTTCTACTGAAACACTCTATTATATCGATGAAGGTTTCGTGAGAACACTACACCATGCGGGTGAAACACATTTAATACTTTCCTTTAAGACCTAATGACTATTTTTTATTGATAATGGTTGGATTTTATGATATGATACATCCTCCCACATTAAGATCTGCGAACACTCTTGCGACATCGAACTCTCATGATCGAATTACAAAACCAAATGAAATCATGACCTACTTGTTGTAAACTCCTCCCCTCCTCCCCTCTTTCGCACCCCTCTGTTGATTTTCTCATTCTAAACTGACTTCAATTAAAGGTATTTATACTATTTCTATATTTTAGTTATTGGGATCGGATAAAAATTATATTATTATATATTATCTATATTTTTATGGATTAATTATGCGTAATTATGGATTATTATTATTTCGTAATTATGGATCGAAAAGGTCCACTACCTTACTTTTAGACCTAAACTAGTGCTAATTTTGCCTGATTTCAGGTTGTTAAAGGTGATTGTCTTTCTCTTAAGTTTGGAAATAATTAGGGGTCATTATTTAGACTTAATCACAACTTGTTATTAGTTGCTTCATTATAAATTTATAAGTTGATTAAGAGTCTTTTCTTTATATTTAATATGATTAAAGTCTAATTAAAGTCAATTAGTGTCATTTTCTTACTTTTGGACATAATTAGGGATTATTAACATAATTTAGGCTTACTCGCAATGCTTTAAATTGATTCCTTACGAATTTATAAGTTCATTAGGGGATTATTAACATAATTTTGCCTGATCTCAGGTTGTTAAAGGTGATTATCTTTCTCTTAAGTTTAGAAATAATTAGGGGTCATTATTTAGGCTTAATCACAACTTGTTATTAGTTGCTTCATCATAAATTTATAAGTTGATTAAGAGTCTTTTCTTTATATTTAATAGGATTAAAGTCAATTAGTGTCATTTTCTTACTTTTGGACATAATTAGGGATTATTAACATAATTTAGGCTTATTCGCAATGCTTTAAATTGGTTCATTACGAATTTATAAGTTGATTAGGGGATTATTAACATAATTTTGCCTGATCTCAGGTTGTTAAAGGTGATTATCTTTCTCTTAAGTTTAGAAATAATTAGGGGTCATTACTTAGGCTTAATCACAACTTGTTATTAGTTGCTTCATTATAAATTTATAAGTTGATTAAGAGTCTTTTCTTTATATTTAATATGATTAAAGTCTAATTAAAGTCAATTAGTGTCATTTTCTTACTTTTGGACATAATTAGGGATTATTAACAAAATTTAGGCTTAATCGCAATGTTTTTAATTGGTTCATTATGAATTTATAAGTTGATTAGGGAATTATTAACATAATTTTGCATGATCTCAGGTTGTTAAAGGTGATTATCTTTCTCTTAAGTTTAGAAATAATTAGGGGTCATTATTTAGGCTTAATCACAACTTGTTATTAGTTAATTCATTATAAATTTATAAGTTGATTAAGAGTATTTTCTTTATATTTAATATAATTAAAGTCTAATTAAAGTCAATTAGTGTCATTTTCTTACTTTTGGACATAATTAGGGATTATTAACATAATTTAGGCTTAATCACAATGTTTTTAATTGGTTCATTATGAATTTATAAGTTGATTAGGGAATTATTAACATAATTTTGCCTGATCTCAGGTTGTTAAAGGTGATTATATTTCTCTTAAGTTTAGAAACAATTAGGGGTCATTATTTAGGCCTAATCACAACTTGTATTAGTTGCTTCATTATAAATTTATAAGTTGATTAAGAGTCTTTTCTTTATATTTAATATGATTAAAGTCTAATTAAAGTCATTTAGTGTCATTTTCTTACTTTTGGACATAATTAGGGATTATTAACATAATTTAGGCTTAATCACAATGTTTTTAATTGGTTCATTACGAATTTATAAGTTGATTAAGGCTCTTTTCTTGTATTTAATATGATTAAAGTCTAACTAGAGCCAATTAGTATCATTTTCTTACTTTTAGACCCAATTACGGGTCATTAGCCATAATTTAGTCTTAATCACAGCTTATTATTATATTGACATTTTTGTAGGAAAATGCTCATAGTTTATACAATAGTCATCATTAGCAGTGTATTCATTGTAACTACATTGATCGATGCAGAGGAGTGACCGTATGAAGTAACATATAGCCTGCAGATATCATGACGTCCTAAAATGCACTAAGATTCAAAATTTCAAGCAAATATGGAATAGAAAAAGACTGATGCTCTAGGTAAGCAGGTCAAACGAGAACAATATAGGCATGCCATACAGGGTCTAGTATATAATCAATATTAGCCTTGGCCTTGGTACGATTCGAGCCAACACCAAATTGGAATCGAACCGATTCAGAACTGAAACTGAACAAGGTCAACGGTTTGATGGTTTTCAAATCGAACTAGAGCCGAGGTGATTCAGTTCGATTCTGATTCCCATAAACTGGATTTGGAATCAAAACCGACAATTCTGGTTCGATTCCAAGCAGGCCTAGAAAAATTTAAAAAAATATAAATGCCATGTAAATGGTGAATTTGCCATTCCAATAGTTTAATAAATAGCTAATTGGAGGACTATTTTTGAGAAATTTAAAAATAATAATAAATAAAATAGGTCGTTCTAGTTCAGAATCAATTCCAAAATCACTAGTTCCTGAACTGGAACCGAAACCTCCTAGACCTGGTTGGTTTCAATTCCAAATACAATTGAACCGAAATTGGTAGTTTTGGAACCAAGGGCAGGCTAATCAACATTAGGGTCACAGCGATGGTGTCGACACAAACCTTTTACCTAGCATCTATGCTTCATTGGAGCATCATCACATTAATGAGGCCACGAGCCACCGACCAAAAGACTCACAATGGAAACATGGAACGTGAAATGAAAGCATGATAGTGGCAGTGGCACTAGGCCATAGGGACTGGGCAAGATTGCCATCATAAAGCAACCAATTCCTCCTTAGTTGAGCAACATAAGTCAGTTCCTCCTCAAATGTGTAGGATCGATAACATGAGGTAAGATGGCTTATGAGACTTGATATCGTCAATATTGATCCGAAGGTTTATCCACCACAATTAGCAAAACAGACAAAGATTGATGATGCATATATGAAGGAAAAGAATAATATTGGCAAATTCTTCGCCAAGTGGTTTAACTTTCACAGAATTCCAACCCATACAGCCAAAGGTTCATACTAGCAAAGCATGGTATTGTCAATTCAGAAGGTTGGTAAGGGCATCCAACCACCTGCGACGAAGGAGATACATCTTAGAGATGGTAGAATTAAGAGACATGATAAAATCCTTAAAGAAGCAAGGAGACCTATATGAGGTGACATTGATGTGTGATAGTTAAACCAAACCCACCAGAATAAGCATTATCAACTTCTTAGTATACTGCAATAGAAAGTGGGTCTTTTATAAGTCAGTAAATGCATCAAACAAAATTCAAGATGTAAACTATGTAAAGTACCTAATGGATACTGAGGTAAAGGAGATTGGCTCACAATACATTATCCAAATTGTTATCGATAATAGGGCAAATTTCAAGAAGGTTGCTTTGCAATTGATGGAGTGCAGAGGGAACTTTTTTGAACTCAAGTGTGTAACACATTACATGGATCTCATGATGAAAGACATTGATGAGCAACAATAAGTTTATCGACAATCCATCAGAAGACAATCGCCAAAGTACAATTGATCACCAAGTTTATCTATAACCATCACTAAAGAGAAACCCTATATCGTCATTCATTCCTCTGCCGAACACCATCGGTTGCTCTTCCTCCTCCATACACCATCGAACGTGGCCTTCCTATGCCCTATGCACCACTGTAATTGCATTTTGAGGCCAACTAGAAATGGAAAATGGCTTTCTCTCGGGACAAAGGTGGGCCGATGATCCTCTAACGATTGACGAGTAGCTTCATCTCACATGGCAACCCTTTGACAACATATTCTTCTCGTGGTAAAGACTCACAATGGAAACATGGAACGTGAAATGAAAGCATGATAGTGGCAGTGGCACTATGCCATAGGGACTGGACAAGATTGCCATCATAAAGCAACCAATTCCTCCTTAGTTGAGCAACATAAGTCAGTTCCTCCGCCTCAAATGTGTAGGATCGATAACATGAGGTCAGGTGGCTTATGAGACTTGATAACATCAATGTTGATCCGAAGGTTTATCCACCACAGTTAGCAAAACAAACAAAGATTGATGATGCATATATGAAGGAAAAGAATAATATTGGCAAATTCTTCGCCAAGTGGTTTAACTTTCACAGAATTCCAACCCATACAGCCAAAGGTTCATACTAGCAAAGCATGGTATTGTCAATTCAGAAGGTTGGTAAGGGCATCCAACCTCCTGCGCCGAAGGAGATACATCTTAGAGATGGTAGAATTAAGAGACATGATAAAATCCTTAAAGAAGCAAGGAGACCTATATGAGGTGACATTGATGTGTGATAGTTAAACCAAACCCACCAGAATAAGCATTATCAACTTCTTAGTATACTGCAATAGAAAGAGGGTCTTTTATAAGTCAGTAAATGCATCAAACAAAATTCAAGATGTAAACTATGCAAAGTACCTAATGGATTCTGAGGTAAAGGAGATTGGCTCACAATACATTATCCAAATTGTTATCGATAATAGGGCAAATTTCAAGAAGGTTGCTTTGCAATTGGAGTGCAGAGGGAACTTTTTTGAACTCAAGTGTGTAACACATTACATGGATCTCATGATGAAAGACATTGATGAGCGACAATAAGTTTATCGACAATCCATCAGAAGACAATCGCCAAAGTACAATCGATCACCAAGTTTATCTATAACCATCACTAAAGAGAAACCCTACATTGTCATTCATTCCTCCGCCGAACACCATCGGTTGCTCTTCCTCCTCCAGACACCATCGAACGTGGCCTTCCTATGCCCTATGCACCATTGTAATTGCATTTTGAGGCCAACTAGAAATGGAAAATGGCCTTCTCTCTGGACAAAGGTGGGCCGATGATCCTCTAACGATTGATGAGTAGCTTCATCTCACATGGCAACCCTTTGACAACATATTCTTCTCGTGGTAACTCTCTCCTTCCCATCTTGCTCTCCCTCTTGGCTCTTTTTGCTTCCCTCCACTGTCGTTGCCCTACTCCCCTCGTTGAGCCTCCTTACTCCTTAGGCCTCAACAACCCCCCTCTCCCTCCTACCTGGTTCCTCCTCCCTCTTATTCTTTGTGTTGCTTTCCCCTCTTCCCTCTCGTTGTGCACTCCCTCTTTCTCCTCGTCATCTCCCTCCCTCCTCTTCCTTCTTCCCAATAACTCCCCTCACAACCAACAACCATCAAGCCCCCCTCTCGCCTTCGTCCTCCACCTTGTCCTCCTCTTATCTAATTTCTCCTCCCTCTTATCCTTCTCTTTGCTTCTTCCCCTCTCCTTCCCTCTCATTGTCCCGTCCCTCTTTCTTCTCTGTCGTCACCCCCTCCCCCTTCCTCTTCCTCCTCCCCAAATAGCTCCCCCTCCTAACTGATAACCATCAAGCCTCTTCGGACTCCAACAACCCCCTTACCCAATTCCTCCTCCCTCCTCCCTCTTCTCAATACTTTTATATATATATATATTAATTTTAATATTTATGAGGGCCTTGAGCACCTAGCACCTCAGGTGTTTGGGCACCTTGGCATCTTTTAGTGCCTAGCACCTTTAACTACACTCCTATCTACTAGATTTTAGGATTTGGAGAAATGACCACAAATGGACTACAGATGGATTACTTAATATACATGTTCATTTCGATCGAGGAGAAAGTGAAAAAAGCATTGAACAATGAGTGGAAGGCTAATCAGTATTCGTCTATGTAGGACCCATATGGATAGATATTCATAAGCATATTTAATTTTGACTTCATTTAAAATCTAGATAATATATATTTATAACATGCTATGTTGACTAAATCAAATTGTTTCTCTTGCAACATATTACCTATATTATTGGTATAGTCTTGCCACTAGATCAGATTTGGTGCACACTCTAAGAAATGTTATTTATCAACTCTTACTAGAAAGAGTCAAGGCAACAGATGTTGTCATGTAAGGCCTATTATTCCAGGAAGGTGTCAGCTAATGTAGTCATATCATGTTGATATCCTATGGATCTTGGCAATAAACACTCTTATTTGATTGACAATTCAAATGATGCATAATGATTTGTTTAGCTATTAATTATTATTTTTTACAACCAAGTGGTGGCTATAATTTGGAGGATCCACACCCAATTTAACAAAGGTTACACCCAATTTAATGAAGGTTGCAGTTCGTGTACATTGAAAAATGATGTCATTGAGCGAATGTAAACTTAATTGGTCAATAATTCTCCTTGATTCACATAAAGGTCTGCAATCGAACGCTTGGAGAACTTATATATATGCACTAGATGTGTGAGCTTGACAAGGAACTAGAGGAGCCAAAAATGATCCTTTTGACCTCCAATACTATAACAAAAATTCTCAACTGATGTCAAAGGTGCAAAGAATGTAAGGATCCTTTAATTGATGAGACTAGAGACCCCTACGTCAAGAGGAACCTAAGGGATCCATCTCATTTAATCCCTGAGGCTGTAGAAGAGCCCGTAGTCAAAATGTGGCAATCACACATCGTGGAGTCAGCCTAGTAGGGTTATAACACTCAACAATCAAAGATGTCTACCCGGCATGCGACGGGGAAGGGGAAGGCAACAAATTCGATCGATTTGTTAAAAAGATTTGACAAGCAACAATTTCACTCTAGTGACAAGACACCTCCCTCGCATTCAACACTCTGTGATGCATGAGGTTTATAGAGACAATGGCAACATCAAGAACTAATGGCAACAATTATCGATAGTAACAACAACAACCATTTGATTGTCCCGTCTACTTACCTCACAATGGGGCATGGTCAGAGGAGCAGCACTTTACGCATATCACCTAAGATTCATATCACAGAGCTCGAGGATCCATGCATATTGTTTATGGTCAGAAGGATTGAAGAAAGGGAAAAGCAATCAACGACTTGAAATGTGATAGAACCTCTACAATGCTGACATCGATGGGAGCTCGACATTCGTAGCCTTCACATTATCGAGGATCCTACGGCCAACAGATATGCGATGATAATTGGTCCTTTTTTTCAAATTTGATCGATCTTATAATAAACAACAAAGTCAGTGGCGATAGCAAAAGTTTCAGTATGCTCAAACCTCCCCACCCTTGATGCTACAATGATACTTGCCTCAGGAGGCTCCTTAGACGTGCTATTAATGACACTCAGCACCAACTATTACTACATTAATCATCGATGCATATAATATGTTGTGGGAATAGTTTCAAGATTAGGTTCGATAAACATATCATATTAGATTCATAGGATTGAGGACTTCAATCCATTGTGCATCAAATCCCATCGTTCATCTTGGCGGTAGAAGATAGAAGCAAGTATATATAAATGTTATATCAAATTCTCAATAGTTTAATTGGCTGAAATCCTAAAGTTTCAACACATAATCTAACATCTCAACTCATATCTTTGTAGGTGATTCAAAAAGATAAATTCCCATTTTTATCCTCATAACCTATAATTCCTACTCATTTATGCCTTATGTACACTCTATTCTTATTTAATACAATAAAAATGCCATTATATAATGATAAAAATGCTAAAAAAGTCTTTATTTTTTACCTTTTTTTACTTTTTTTTCTGAAAATTGACATGTACCAGTGCGACATTTTGAGCAATGCAGTCAAAGTGTTTGATGCATGTCCATTATCTATTTTCGATCTTGTTTTCTGTTTCTTTTGGAGTTTTCGAGTGTTTTCTCATAAACATCATGTAAGGGGCATGAAGTGGTACTGTCAAACCCATTTTATTATTGGCAATGTTTCTCTTTTGTATTTTTTGTTACATAAAACATACAACATGCAAGCGTTATAAACAGAGCAACATTGCACGAATAGGAAAATGATCAAAACAATCCTATTTTCACGTGCCATGAGTTGAATTCTAGCTAACAATCATGTGGTGTGAAACAATGTCTGCAATACCAAATAATACCACCCGTACCGGGCGGTACGTACTGGTCCGACAGGATACTGGTACGCGGACCGCCCACTACCGATCGATACCAATTTTTTTGATTTGTTTAATAAAAAAATTATTTTTTTATTTTTTTAGTCGTGCTTGCTCTTGGGCGACATCGTCGAGGCTCAGGTGATGTCGCCGAGGCACGGGCGACGTCGCCGAGGCGACTTCTCGGGCTTAGCAACGTCGCCCGACCCTCGGCGACTTCTCGGACGACGTTGCCGAGGCGACAACGGTTTTTGTGTTTTTTAATAGAAAAAATCGTTTTTTTTTACTTCTCTCAGCAACGTCGCTCGTTGACTTCTCGGGCTTCTCCCGAGGCAACGTCGTCGGGAAAATATATATATATAATTTTATATATAATATTTATTTATATATATAATATTTATAATTATAAATATATATACCGAATGGTATGTCAAACGCATTATTCAGATTGATACCATACCGCATCGAGAAGTGTCGAAACTCCAGATAAGATTATTGACAGCGACATTGGTGTGAAACATCAATTGTCTTAGAACCCTTTAGGTGATAGGGCTTCAGTTATATATCTAAGGATGAGTCATTGCTCGGTCTTGTTATTGGTGTCACATGGGCACTTGTGTATTATGACTTTGTACACGGCATACTACCTTGGACACTTCAAAGCTTACGAAGGGTCAAAGTATGTGATGGACATTGTATGCAACTAGTTTAGGGTCAAAGTATACGGCGAACTTTATACGCGGTTGGTTTCTGGTTGATTTTGTTAGACAACCATTTTGAGATTACGAGGTCCATCTTTGTTTTTTTTACAGTGCCTATAAAGTGTTTGATTATGAAATCCTAAGTTTTGGCTTCTAGAAACGACCTTTTCCCTTGTAGGTCCCCATAGGATTGCATGAGGTTACAGGTAGAGAGACAAATATCGCAAGGGTGACATACAACTTAAACAAAGCAGCTAAGTTTGTGACAATTATGGGACAAACGCATTAACAAACACGACATCTATTAGAGGTATCCTAGTGGGCTGCTTGGAGGGCAGTCCGTGTGACCATTTAAAGAATATGGGTTTGGAAACATTGGAAATAAAGTCATCCAGAGGAGCATGCATCCAAGATTGCATTCAAAGGGATGACCAACACATTGCACGAGAGGCACCACAAGGACAAGCGAGCTTGGAAGAACATACATGCACACAAAGGTTGAGATGGCTCAGTTCAAGCTACAACTCAATGTGGTCAACCTAATTTCACGGCGCTCGATGTAAGCAAGAGAGCTTCTTAAAAGAGTTTGTGCAAGGACTCATAGAAGCGAGAGAATTGATGATTCAAAAAGTTCGGTACTCATGCAATGGCTTTGTATATAGACACGAATTGTTTGTGGCCATCCCAAGGTGATCGAAATCTCACATAATGGACAATGAAAGTATGCATCAAATAAGTATGCGAAGAGAAAAATTGCTCCAACGAGACAAGTTTCCAAGAGGATAAGCCCAAATTTTCGACGAATGCTTCTTGTGTAATGGATCACACACATTGAAAGAGATGCCTTTAAGAAGCATGCCTTGCCAATCTCTCTCCCAAGCCGAAAGACAAGGGTCGGAAAGATAAATGCTCTATAAAGCTCGTAAGAGGCCAAAATCAAGCTAGAGTGAGGAGTCATCACAAGATCTCATATGAGGTGATATATTGATGGACACATTGCGAGATCAAGTCCGAAAGCGACTGAAGCCAATGCCAAAGATGAAGGCACACATCAAGTCAATGAGGTGAACATCGAGATTTATGGAGGGTCGACCCATGTAACGAAGGGCCATGAGGGCTACAATTATCTCACTACAGATTGAGTCTCGATATAGGTACCAAGGCAAGGAGGCCCGACTCAACTTGCATAAATAAAATTGGAGTCAAAAGGCTTTGCAACGGGACAAGACAAAGGTGGGAACTATTGAAGAATATGTTAATGTGCTATCATTCGAGTTATCGCAAAAAAGCATATCCACAAGCCAAGATCTACTTTAGGTAACCACCTAATAGCTATAATATAAAACATGTTAAAAACAACATGAGTCTAGTCTCTTAGCTCATGACCAGATAAATTGGGAGGATGATTTAGTTGTCTGATGAATTAATCATACATTAATGTCTTTTTCTTTTCACTTGACTAAGAGATTCCAAGGCACATCTCTGGAGTGAAAAAAAAAACTTCAAATACGATGCACGATAAATTAGTAGCCCAACACTTGGGTGCATTGATCGCTTTCTTTCCTTTCCTGACACTTTCCTCATTATTACTTAAAGATATTGAATTGGCATTATCACTCTATCTTTGATATTTCCTTAATCCTAAAAATCTTTAATTAGCATAAATTTTCACTTGGCAATGGAAGATCAATTAATCTATGGAAGACTACTGGCTTGAACCCTCTTTTGTTAAGATTTCCATACCAGAAATCCTAAGATCACAATCACCTTTGGCTTGTGCCAAGATGGTTTTTGGTTGAACTTTGAAGGCATTATTTGAACCTCATTCTTGGACCCTTAGATCACATTCAGTTGCTTTCCTCTATTTATCTGATGGAAAAAAATGGGCAAGTTAAATTGCTTAGTTTAGATGATAGAATCTTTGGGATATAGCTTGAATGGTTTTTTGTGCCCTCCATCTACCATGATTTTGAGGTGACTTATGTCCAATTCCCATGGCCATCTAGCTCCATTCCCTGTCTTGTTGATTTGTATGATGATTTACAAGGGAGTGAAATAACAAAGTTTTCCAGAGAAACATCCTCACCGGGGCCTTAAGAGTAGTTTTCTAACTTCAAAAGGATCCTACTTACATTAGCAGTTGGGAATCCAAAAATTTGACACATTTACTGGATTGTATTTTAGTTATTGCAATTGGATTGGGAAGGCTCTCCTGCCTTCATTATTTCTATATTTTTCCCTTTTTTTCTTTTTACTTTTCTTTTGATGTTTCTTCGTTTCCACCCTGTACTTATTTTACTAGCTTTATGAAATATGAATGTAGCTTGTAGTCTTTGTCAAAAAAAGATAAATGCACCATCCATATAACTCAACCTTACTCCTAGGGACAGCACATATTGTTGCTACCAATACAACCAGTCAAGATCCGACAGATGCTATTCGAGGACTTGTCATCTAGTTAGTCAGATATAATTGACTCCCAATAATATGAACCTTATTACTAAATGATCACTAACTTGCTGATCCTGTCAATATTACAGATGAACTCAAGGATTTGCCAAAAGCATAATACAAAATAGGCAAACAGAAATGAGATATGGTCACTATAATATGTAAATGGCTCTCATCCAATTCACAGAATCTTCCTTGTAATCTGCATGTAAACTATAATCCAAGATTTTTTTTTAAAAGCTGGAAAACTTGTGTATAATAAAGCAGTACCTTCAAACAGATTGGACAGTAGTTTCCTTTCACAAACAATCTACCACAAGCATCACAACAAGTATAGCCTAAAAACCACCTGCAGATCATTGATCCATGTTAGAGTAGGAATGATGCCAGTAAAACAGACTAGTTTCAGAGCTTGTGGTTCAACTAAATAGTGTATAAAATATCTCAGAAGACTACAGCATCATAATGAGGGCCATGTGGTTCAACTATGTGGCGTAGAATATATCTCCAACAACTGCACCAACATATCACAACCTTGTTGATCAACTATGTAGTGTAGAAAATAGCTCAGACAACTGCAGCAACTTAATCATGCAAAATGCAGTTTGGGAATTTGAATTACCTTGTGCTAAGACCACTTCCTGAAACAGTGGACCCACAGCTGTGACATCTTGTATGCTTTGGACACAAGTAAGGTCCACGGCTCACATTCTGCAAGTTGAATTGTTGAGACTTGAGACAATACTTGAAATGCAGAAAACTATGCATTATCCAGAAATCAGTCATATAACACACCTTGTGTGGTGGGTGCTGACAGTAGCAATGATAAGCGCCATCGCACCTTTTACAATACATCAGTTTATTGGGATCACCAGTTCTTCGGCAGATCTGGGTAAAAGAGAATCAGGAACCGAAATAACCATCAACTCAAGCACAGACGATAACAAGTATCATGACAAAAATGAGCATATGACATTAAACAAAAGACACCTAGTGATATTGTGTTTTATAGGCAACCAGAATGGAATAAAGGCAACAGGTTTCACTATCTTAAGGTCAACACCGGATGGCTTTTCTGTTGTGTAAAAGTTGGCTATCAATTTTCTAAAGAACCTTTTTGAAGTAGAAGAGAATGTTAAGAACTAGAATATTGACGCTTTTCACTATCAGTTTTGCAACTAAACCACCACAAATATGTTCAAAAAAACATGTTTTCAACTTTCAACACAACATACAAATAAATACTCCCATATATTGAAATAAGAACAGTTTGTCATTCTGGCATTGAATTATTTTTCTAAGATTACCAGGAGAGCCGGAACTTCATTACGAGCACTCATGAACATTATAGGCTTATGCCACCCATGGGACATCATGTTTGATTTACACACCACATAGAAGCTCAAGGTGTTGCAGAATAAAAGTAAAGCATGGTATTAATATTTTTCCAAAATTGATGTGGAATCTAGACATTCATGTTAGCATGGATAAGAGTAAAAACTAACTAAAGCAAATAAGTGGAGTTCCATTCCATGCCAAGTAGCACAGAGCCACAGACAAAGCTTGAACAATAAAGAGCAATATCATATTGCAAGTACCATAGTAACAGGATTGGCACAAGATAAGAAGTTGATTTCTCTGTTCTACTGAGCTATATTATTATTATTTACTATATGTAGTTATATTTATTCACTTTCCAAGGAAAAGAATGCATTAGTAACATAGTCAAGAGTCAAGAGTATATTTATCATCACTAAAATATCATCTTTATCAAACTTCTTGACCCTCATCTCTGACTGGATTTTCAAAAGCAAAGAGGGATATCAGATGACTATAGATAGATATCAGGCCTATATATTTTATCCTCAGGCCAACTGGCATTAACCTTAATGCCTGCACTGCAGGAACATAAATAATCATTCGTGATGAAGTTGAAACTGTTGTCGTGGGACACTGAAGGAGACCAACAGCAGATCACTTGGAATCCATATAACCTCTAATTCTCAGTAAGTATGCTGCAACATGACCATGTTGACATGGCGTCAGCAAAGGACATGCCAACAGCACATATCATGCCCACAACCAACAGGCCCAGGACATGCTGATGATACTCGAGTGCATGTGAGCTTCTGAAAACTTCCAGTCCATGATGATTGAAACACAATTTGGCATTTTTAAACCACCACTAGCTTACTCTTCCTCCAAAGTCAAGCTACCATTAATAATCGACATCACAACTATGTCCTTATGGCAGTTGTGTTGACCAAAGTATCTTTCGTGATGCTACTTACAGCCTGCACACAACATGACAGGTTCTTGGAGCCAGATTATGATGGCATCATTACAAGCCTAAATCCCACCAATCATGGATTCATGAGTTAAACAATACAAACTAATTTATACTTTCTAGAAGGAAACCTTTAAAAATATATGCCATTATCCTGAAGCAGATTAATTCAAAATATAAATTTCATATTGGATTTCTTGCCCATACATAACCCGTAACTAGTAAATTATTCCTGTCCCATTGTGCAACTATTTCATTGATAAAAAGAGATCACTTTTGGTGGTATCAGGCTATCAGCTATCATGTACAAGAAATAGCACATATCATCATTGAAAATGATTAAAAATATTAATGTCTTTCCATTTTAATTGCTTCCTGAAAACAAAAGTGCTTGAATATACATGCACTTTTCTAATACATAACTATTAATTAAACCACAGTTACCCTGAAACAATTTTCCCTCTGAAATGCAAATTCCTCCAAGAGCATAAGGGCAGCCCAAGACAGTTTGCCATAACTGCCATGTCTAGGATGAGTTACTCCTACAAGCAAAAAGGCTGCTTTTTGAAATTGAACCCTTGACATCCAGGTAAAAAGGAAGCAACTCATCATGGCATTAAGATTCACCCTCAAAGGACATAATTAATAAAAATATATTTTGCACCTAAGATGCACCTTTAATCATGGATTAGGAAGGAAATCATGGTAAAAAGTTCACATGGTGATAATTAGGTGGGTGTCAGCCGCCATTTGACTCCATCAAATCATGAACTTAGCTAGAATTACCTAAATTATGAGGCACCCAAGCTGACTTCTACCCACAAGGGTCAGCCTAGATTTCCACCCCTTGCAGTCCCGAAGGATCTGCAAAAGAAGAAAAGAATTAATCGAAGAAGCGAACGACAAACACAAGGTCATCTTTGTCCGAAGGCACACGTTACAAACAATTGAAAGTAATAAGAACTAAATTAGCCTTGAAAAGGCAGTCCCAAATCCAAACATATTAGGGTCCCGAGTTGTCAAAGAGTTTGACAAACTCTCACACTTCTACAAATATATCACTTACGACCTCACGAGTTGTTGAAGCTCTCCAACTACTGTACCAAAGTCCTAATCGGCCCAGTGCCAACTGTGCGGTTCTAGGGTGCTGAGATAGCTAACGTTTTCTTCACCAACAACAATACAGAAAATCAGTAGTCATGGCACAAGCAAAATGGGTTGTTTGGCCAGTTTCAGTCCAGGAATGTTGATGGTCGATGGAATGTTCCGCAGACTACATTTACAGTAGAAAACAAGCAAATTACATGCAAAATGAGACTGCTCAGCTACCACATGCCTCGCTATTTACAGTTGTACACAAGCAAAAGGTGACGACAAACAAAACACAGATTGTTCGAGTGACGAAGTGTCATGCACTTAGCTGGAATTGCCTAAGTGGTGAGGCACCCTTGGCGGCAAGCAAAGACTTAGCTAGAGTTGCCTAAGTCGCGAAGCACCTTTGCGCCCACTTCGATCAAACTTAGCTGGGATTGCCTAAGTCTTGAGGTGCCCTTGCGACATACGCGTCCGCTAAGGGTTAGCCAATTTGCAACCTCGTGCAGGTCCCGTAGGACCTGTAAAACAAAAAGTTGATTAGTATTGAAACGAGCGGCGGACAAGTCCCGAGTCTCCCGATGTCTTGCGAAGAGGGAAGCTTTACAAGTAATTCAACGAGCACTTAGTGTGCCGGAAAGAAGAGAAAGAGAGGAGGAAAACAAGGTCTTAGAAGGGTGAACGAGAAGCAACAAGTCCGCAGACAACTACTCCCCGGGTGTCGAGCGCGAAGACAAGTTTCCGTCAACATGACGTACAAAATTGTGAAAATGTTCAACGCCCGAGACTATCCCGAAGACCCATCCCCGTGATGCCACCAGGGTGGTTCTAAGGGGCTGAGATGGCTGACATTTTGGGGGCGACCGCGGGCTGCAGAAAAAGAGCTACGGCACGCGAAAATAGAGCCATTTTGGGGTAGTTTTGCCCGGTACAACGAGCGATCGTTCTACAACGCTGCAAACTACCGTTTCTTACATTTTTACAAAGAAAACACACCAAAACTATGGCAAAACAGGCTACCAAGGATATGTACAAGGATGAACAAGCGATGAACGGTTCGTTGAACGAAGTTGCTACGAGTGTGCGACGATCGTTCGTGACATTCTCCCCCCACTTAAACTGTTGATGCCCTCATCGATGCTTGCTGGGAGGCTTTGATGGTTGTTTCTTCATGTCGGAGGGCATCTTCTGGCTCCCAACTAGCTTCGGTTCTGGGAAGCTTTCGCCACTTCACCAAGTACTCAATCTATTCAGCTCCGTTGGGTAGCTTTGTTTTGCGATCCGCTAAAATGGTCTCAGCTCGCTTCTCGTAGGAGGCTCTGGTGGGGGGTTGTCGAGTTGAAACGCCTCGGGAAGAATCTTGCGGATTGGAGTGGTGGGCTTTCAAGTTGCTGGCATGAAAAACATTGTGAATTTTGAGCCACGTTGGCAGTTGCAACTTGTAAAAGACATTCCCACCCTACTAATAATCAATTGGGAAGGGCCCATCATACTTGCACATCAATCCTTTGTGTACCTTGTTTCTAAAGAAATGGAGTGATGCTGGTTGGAGCTTCAGTAACACCAAATCGCCTACTTTGAATTCTTGTGGTCGCCTTCCCAAGTCTGCCCACTTCTTCATCTTTTTGACCGCCTTCTCCAAGTAAGCCCACGCAATATCTGCATTTCGATGTCATTCTTTTGCAAAGTGATATGCGGACGGACTACTTCCAGTATAACCAATAGCCAAAGTGTGAGGAGTCGACGGCTGTTGTCCTGTGATGATCTCAAAGGGGCTCTTGTTGGATGCAAAGCTCCGCTACAGGTTGTAGGAGAATTGGGCTATGTCCAACAGCTTCACCTAATCTCGTTGGTTGGCACTCACGTAGTGTCGAAGATATTGCTCCAGGAGTGAGTTTATTCTCTCAGTTTGGCCATCCGTATGGGGGTGGAGGCTTGTGGAGAAGTATAGCTTAGACCCCAGCAATTTAAATAGCTCGGTCCAGAATCATCCCAGAAACCGAGCATCTCGATCACTAATTATGCGGGACTCCCCAATACTTCACCACATTCTTTATCATTAGCTTGGTCGCTTCCTCTGCTGAACAGTGTAGGGGTGCAGCAATAAAAGTTACATACTTCGAAAATCGATCGACCACCACGAGTATCGATCTGAGTCCTACTGTCGACAAGCTTGATATAACGTCCAAAGAAATGCTCTCCCACGGCCTTTCTGGTACGAGCAACGGCTCTAAAGTCCCACCGGCTTCCGCTGCTCCACCTTGTCTTGTTGATAAGTTAGGCACGTTCGAACATATTCCTCCACATTCATCCCCATCTTCGGCCGGTAGAAGGCCCTCTCCACTAGAGCCAATGTTCGGTGAATGCCCGGATGTCCTACCCAAAGGGAATCGTGACACTCTTTCAAGAGTTCACGCCTCAAATTGTCCACTCAAGGAACATAAACTCTATTCCCTTTAGTGTAGACGAGTCCCTCCTGGACCCAAAATCGTCGTGCCTTGCCCTCTTGGATTAGTTGGCATCAAGGTTACTGCCTGGGGATCACTGTACAGTCCATCCTTGATCCGGGAAAGGAAGTTGGAGTGCAACTGACTTGCTTGGCCTCTGCCCTCTAGTTGCATAGCATTCACTCGCTCCACTTTCCGACTCAACGCATCGGCTACGACATTTGCTTTTCCGGGCTTGTACTCCATTACCATATCAAATTCCGCCAGGAAGTCCTGTCATCGTGCTTGCTTTATAGAGAGTTTCTTTAGAGTATGAAAGTAACTCAAAACGATGTTGTCCGTCCTCAACACAAATCGTGATCCGAGAAGATAGTGTCGGCACACTCGTAGACAGTGGATCACCGTTGTCATCTCCTTCTCGTGCACTGGAGACTGTCGCTCGGTCTCGTTGAGCTTGCAGCTTTCATAGGTCATTAGATGGCCCTCCTGCATGAGTACTCCCCCAATAACGAAGTCTGAAGCATCTGTACGAACTTTAAAAGGCTTCCCATAATCTGGCAATTTGAGGACCGGTTCTTCCAAAACGGTAGCCTTTAGGTCTTGGAAAGCCGCTTCACATTTGTCGGACCATCTCCAAGGCTGCTCCTTTTTCAGCAACTCCGTCAATGGAGCTGCGCACTTCGAATACCCCATTATGAAGCGCCGATAGTAGTTCACAAAACCAAGGAAGGATCTCAACTCTGGTACCTTCCTTGGAGTACTCCATTCCGCCACATCTTGCACCTTTGATTTATCCATTCGAATGGAACCATTGGCGATTCGATGCCCCAAGAATAAAATCTCCTTCTGAGCAAAGTAGCACTTCTCTCTTTTCACGAACAAAGTATTCTCCCTGAAAACTTTAAAAATTGTTCGAAGGTGCTCAATATGCTCCTCAAGTGTTTGGTTGTAGACGACGATATCGTCTAAGTAGACGACCATAAACTTGTCCAAATACTCCTTGAATAACTGGTTCATGAGAGTGCAGAATGTGGCCGGAGCGTTGGTTAAGTTGAAAGGCATCACCAAGAACTCAAACGCTCCATACCTGGTCACAAAGATAGTCTTCGTTTCATCGCCTTCAGCAATACGTATCTGCCAATAGCCCGACCAAAGATCGAATTTGGAGAAATACTTTGCTTTACACAGTTGGTCGAACAAGTCCGCAATGAGCGGGATAGGTTACTTGTTCTTCACAGTCACCTTGTTAAGGGCTCGACAGTCGACGCATTGTCGAAGACTCCCATCTTGTTTCTTTTGGAAGAGAACTGGAGCTCCGAATGGTGCTTTGAAACTGCAGATGAGACCACCGCTTAGTAGTTCATCTAATTGCTTTCTGAGCTCTGCCAACTCAGGAGGGGACATGCGGTATGGTGGTCTCGCTAGAGGCTTCACTCCCGGCTCCAGCTCAATATAATGATCCACGCCTCTACGTGGTGGCAAAGTTTTCAGCAACTCAGGTGGTATAACATCTGTGAACTCCTTCAGGACATTCGCCACCGCAGCAAGTTCTTGAATGGCCTCCCTGTCAAGGGGTTCTAGCTTCATAACAGCCACGAAGGTTAACTCTCATTTGTGCACCCCTTTCTTCAATTGCAATGTCGATAATTGTTGGGGGTCCTTGGTTCCTCTTCGAGAGACAGGAACCACGCAGGGGTTGTCGCCTCCCATCAGACATAAGGAGTCTAGGAATGGCATTGGCACCAACTTCATTGCGTGCAAGAACTCCATTCCAAGAATCACTTGGAAGTCGTCCAATGTCACCGCCATCATGTCTGTGCTCCCGCTCCATGATCCAATCTTGATGGGGACTCCCTTTGCTAGCCCGGAGATTCGTTTGGCCTCCAAGTTGACCGCCTTCATCCAACTTGGGTTCTTCTTCAAAGTCAGCCCAAGTCGCTTTGCTTCTCGGTCAGCAATAAAGTTGTGGGTAGCACCCGTGTCCACCATCACACGGGTGGTTTGGCCGTTGAGCATGATGTCCACGTACATTAGCTCACTGCTTCTTGCTTTTTGTTGCTTCGTCTTCATGTTCTCCCCCACTTGACCCCGCCATGCATTCAACAGATGCATCGCTCCCATCCGAGGTCCTTGCGACACCTCATTGTCACTACCAGATTCTGAGCTACTTGAGCTGAAAGCAACCGCCTTACCCTTGTCTGGTTTGGGAGGGCTAATAGAAGCCGTCAAGGCATTGAGTGCTCGTCTTTGTGAACACTCACTCACAATGTGCGGCCCTCCGCACAAGAAGCATCCGCTAGGTCTTGGGGCCTTGCCTTTTGAGTTCATCCCCTTATGGAAACTCTTCTTCCTTTACTCGCCCCCGGGTTCCTTCCCCCGAGAATATTTTGGAAGGCGATTTCCTGAAGACTGTTTCTTCTTCCTCGAGTCCTCTGAAGAAACAAAGTCGATGAGTCTTTCTACAACTGAAATTGCTCCGGTCACATCGATGACATTCCGTCGATAGAGCTCCTGTTGAGCCCATGGCTTCAGGCCATCGAGAAAACTGAACAGCTTATCTTTTTCAGACATGTCTTGAATGTCTAGCATCAATGCAGAAAATTGCTTCACATAGTCCCGAATGGAAGTCGTTTGGTGGAGTTGTCTCAACTTCCTCCTTGCGACGAACTCAATGTTCTCGGGTAGGAATTGAGTTCTCAACTCTCGCTTCAAGTCTTCCTATGTGTCCACTCGGCACCGACCTTCCCAACGGGTTCTCCACCAAAGTTTTGCATCTTCGTTCAGATACATGGTTGCTATCGAAACTTTGGTGTCCTCAGAGTCTGGCCTCGTAGCTCGGAAATACTGCTCCACATCAAACAGGAAATTCTCGAGCTCCTTAGCATCTCTAGTACCCCATAACAATGTGGCTCGGGCGCTCTGAAGCTTTATGTCGGCGCAACGCGGGTGTTGCTCCCTCTCGCATTTAGCACCCTTATGAGCAAAGGCACTCTGAAAGTAAGTTTCGCCATAACTTCCTGCAGATGTTGCACAGAGTCCTTGGTGTCATCCGTTAGTTAGTCAACTAGGGCCTCAACCTTGTCGATCCGGGATTCAACTTCTTCTTGCGAGCTCTCTACCCCAAGAAGCCTTTGTTGCCCTTGGTAGAGTTCCTCCAAGCTCGCTACAAAAATATCCAAGCGGATCTCTGCCACTGTGAGTCTCTCTCTATGGGTCTTTTTTCCCGTTGGCGCTCTAGATTGCGCCTCCTCCGCTCGCGACGAGTAGCCAACTTCTCGCTCATCATGTTCACTACCTCGCTCCTCCTGAGCGGCTCCAACAGCAAGTGAGCGAGTTTGCACATGCAGCCCACCTGCGGCTACTTGGGGCAACGGTCCGGCTTGCCCCATTTTGCTTGATTCGCAACGATGTTTCGCCATGGCGAGATTACAGAGTTTCTTCGTTGCTTGCTCGAATTGCTTATCCGCTCTGATACCATAATGTCACGCACTTAGCCGGAATTACCTAAGTAGTGAGGCACCCTTGACGGTAAGTCACGACGATTTTGGGTCCAGGAGGGACTCATCTACACCAAAGGGAATAGAGTTTATATTCCTCGAGTGGACAATTTGGGGCGTAAACTCTTGAAAGAGTGTCACGATTCCCTTTGGGCAGGACATCCGGGCATTCATCGAACATTGATGCAACTAATCCAAGAGGGCAAGGCACGACAATTTTGGGTCCAGGAGGGCCAGTCCGTAACGAGGGCATCACGTGATTAGGTGGGGGAGAATGTCATGCCAAGTGCCTCAGAGGGGATACGCAGGATGAATTCATTAGTCCCACATCGATAAGGAAATGGGAGGTCTTGAGCCTTATAAACATTGGCGCTGCACACCCAATAAGCCAATTTTGCGAGGAGAGGATAATGGCCACGTGACAGAAGGGCCTACATTGCAGGCTAGCTGTGGCTATCCATGACAGTCTGTCAATTCAGATTAAACATAGCATTTGCCATCTAGATTGCTAGAATTCAGGGCACAACAGAAGAATGCATGAATATGACAACATATGATCAAATGACACCTTGGGGACTGCCATGAACAATATATTTATGTCTGGAAATCTCTGCGATTATCTAGCATTTGCAATGGTCACTTGTAAACTAAAATGTTCCAAGGTCTCACTAGTAAGTACATCTGTTTTAATAGTCATCCAATGAAAAATAACTAGCAGTTAGCATTCTGCATCCAACTGAAAATTGCCAAAATTAACTTAAAATACACTTAACAAACCAAATATAAAGTCCATTGAATTCATCCAATGTTTCATACATAAGCACCTGAGAGAAGAATAGTCGCATTATAGAGCAGACAATGGATGATATAATAAAAATTGTTCCTTAAGTAATAGGAGACAGTGTCAAACATAACTTGACAACATAACGTTTGTTGGACATTGTCAGCAGCATAGAATCAACATCAACATCTAACTTGTCAAAGAATAAAAAAATATCCACCACATAGCAGATTTTGTGCATCAACACTATCTAAATCAACTTCCATGCTATTCAGCATGTCAAGGTTGTCACCACATAAAGGATGCATTAAGATTAGCATTCTATAAAATCAATTATCAAATTCATCAAACAGCAGCTATGATAAACTGAATTACTTTTTCTAAGCAAGCTTTAGCAATCGAGTTAGTTGGCTCTACCAACATTCCTGCAGTGGTAGACCTTGTTCTGTATATTTGAAGAGGAACAAAGAACATCTATAGACAACTTAATTTCACAAGAAATCCCTACACTATATCCCAACAAACGAAGACTGAGTAAAAAGGTCCAAGCATGAGCACAAATGTCTCATAGAATTCTAGTAACTCTTTTGTAAAGTTCTAACTCTTTATTCAGAAAGGCATGCTGTGACTAACTTAGACCAGCAAAAGTAAGTACCTCACAGATGCGGCAAGCGGGGCAAGACCATGAACTCCAATGAAATAGATCTGCCGGAAAAGACATGTTTAGTTATGAAATATTTGGGGAAAATATTTCTATTGTGTAGCCTTGAATTGTGAGTAGAAACCTCTATGTTCAGCCAATGTTTTCAAGCAACTTCTGTGGTATTTCTTGTAGCATGATTTGCACAATAGCATCTTCATAGCTTTCTCACTTCCCTCATCTTCCCCAGAGAAACAAATACGGCACATGACCTTGACAGTAGAAACCCCTTGATCATCCCTGGCAAGATTGCTAGTTGCCTCTCCTAGTAACTCCTGGGATAGTTAAAATGACTTTATCTACTGCTTTTCTTCACAGCAGATTAAAAGAAATACTTACTAAAACATTTTACTACAACATGAGCTATTTCATTTCCATATACTGCAGGAGTAAGAGAATCCAAATTAATGGCTGTCCTTGTGCAGGTGAACAGGAGTACAGAGGTACATACAATATAGTCTACACACTTTTTAAAAACCATTAAGCTCGTCATACAAAAACAAGAAATTAATTCTGAAACAAGGGAATGTGTGTTACACCACTAAATAGGCAATGAGACAAGATACATCTCTAACAAAAAGTACTGAAATAAAAGAGCTAAGATGGGAGCCATGTAAAGTCAAACAAATCATGAAGGAACATCAAGAATTCATAGAGGTGACACAAGATCATGTCTAAAGGAAGTTACTAAACAGAATAGCAATTGTACTTGGTGCTGTCCAATACTAAGAGGTTCAGAAGAAAGTTCAGAAACGGATGTTCCACGATTACTAAGGTAGTGTCAGGTCACCAAGTTCTTGAAAACCAAAATTTTAAATAATATCTATTATTGCGTTGCAACTCAGGCAATGACAACAGAACACATTGAGTCAATACCACAAGAGAGACCACATTGTTTAATTCCAAGTTTCAGAAAAATAAAGTATATGTTTGGCTAGCAAAAGTGGTTGACCAGAATTCCAATCAATAAGTGACTGATTGTTCATAGATTTAATTACACCACAATAGTCTAAATTGACTCATATAAATTACAAGATCTAACACAATCAGCATAGTGCCACATGTTTGAGACAAAATATACTTCTAAAGCAACAACCACTGAAGCAATACTCAGATATCAACATTTAGGAGGCCTACAATATGGAGGTATAAAACAAACCCTTAAACCCCAAAAAGAAAATGGAAGCCACTTTAATTGATTTCCTTTGCTTTCATATGTCTAAATGTTTCTCACTACTAAGTCAAATCATCAGAAATAACAGCATCTAGAACAATCAGTTGGGAATTATTTTGCTGATGTAAACAATACAGATCACAGCAATGCAATGACAAAAGCACTTCCAAAATAATTGGTATGTGACTAAAGATCCTGACTCTCAGAAAGTCACAATCTCCTAGTTAGCAATGTATAACCTGTAAAGCTCTATTAAATTTAATATCAGCAACCACCTTTCTTTCTTACTTTAAATAAATAAAACATATTGCTAGCATCATGCCTTGAAAAATCTTCAGTTTCCCAGTCATCAACACGATCATGGGGCCGATATCACTGCCACTGGAACCCATTTCCCAATAACAAATCAAAAGTAAAGCAACAGCTTTCCCAAATTCAAAAAAGAAACCAAACAATATCATGAATCTTTCCACCTAATTTGCTAAGGTAATATCAACTCAGTACCTTGACAGGTAGGTAAATTAAGCAAACAACTTTCTCAAATGTGTATGACGGTAGAAGAATCTCTCAGTAATCTGTAAAGTGAATTGCCTGTGACAGTAACCAAAACAAAATTTACCTGATAACTTAGCAGTTTAACACTTTAACTAGATGGCAAGCGGGAAAATTTCAGCCACTTTGCAGCACATACCTATGGTACTTGTCTAAACTGGTGGATGATATAGTGGTGCACACAACGGAGAACAAAGCTCCCCCCTGTGGTAATAAATAAGTGAAATTCTGAAATGATTGGATAGGAGGCACAAACCAAGATGTCATACTACAGAAAGTCTTCATTTATAGGAGTCCAAAGTATACCCTTTAAGCAAGAACAACCCAAATCTTTCTTACATCATACCAAGAACAAGCTGTGCCATCAATAGTCTCACTATTGTTTGGCTCTTCTGTGATGCATACAATTAATATAGTTACACGATGACATGTATAAAAACAATGGTTAATTTTAACTGGGCCGATAAACATTGGCATTTCATCTGTAACATAATATGATGATGACATACAACTATTCACCAAAACTCAGAAAAGATTTGGGTGGATGCTGAACTGGAAGGCATGTTATTAGTATTAAAAATTGATCAAGTTATGACATCAAGTAAAATATTACAAAGTCAACAATAATTGGATCAATGACTTAGCAATTCAGTTAACTATGGACAAATAAATTTCTACAGGATGTGGCCATTATCTTACCAAGTCCAAGATCTTTTTCTAGAATAAAATATTCATGGCAATCAGCTACGAACTGACACTACAAACTCTGGCAAGAACAACTCTGATGATGAGACAGAAGTGACACAAAATGGATAAGTAACAGTAACATCCTTTTCCCCCTTCTAAAAAGCCATTTCAACCATTGTCAAGGTTTGATATAAAAAAGGCGGTGCCTATAGCACAGTATTGGTTTGTGGATGTTTTTTCAAGCAAAAAGTTAAATAAAATGGTTAACTAATCAACCATTTGCATAGTATCACTTCTTCCATCAATGGTTAACCAGAAAAACTTGCATAAATTATACTGCATCCATCATGGAGGTGATTTAAACAACTATTAAGACTTAAATTACAATCAACAGAGATATATAGGAAACTGTACAAGATGAGAAAAAACATCTTCACCAAAAAATTTGTATACCTGAAAGTAATAGAGAAGAAAATTAACCTTCAACTATGGCTCGAATCCAGAAACACTTAAGTGAAGATATAGACATGAATTCTAGAATAGCAAGAATCCTGTTGAAACATTCCAAGATATTATCCCCCAAATCTACCAAGGCCAACAAACCAACCACTAAAAGACCTAAACTCCCAAAGAAAGCCTCGTCATGAGATGCAAGAGGGGCACTCACCGCAGCACCCGCAGCCTCCAACCTCCGGACATAGTCCTCTGCCGCCAGGGAAGCAGGCAGCGCCTGTCGCTGCAGCAACGCCCGCTTCACCTCGTCGCCCACGCCGCCGCCCCCGTAGTCCACGGCCGCGGAGGGCACGGCAACGGCCGGCGACACGCGAGGCACCCATACCTGGACCGTTTCCTCCTCCTCGCTCTCGGCGGCGTCGAGCCGGACAGTCCACGGGTCACTCAAGAACTCCTCGAGCGCGTCGATCTCATCCAAGAACGCGCCCTTCGCTGCCCCCCCGCGCAGCCCCGCCGGGAATCCGAGCACGCAGTCGCAAATCCGCCGGCTGCGGACCAAAGAAAGGGATTCGTCACCCCACAACCAAACGAGAGCGAACGAAAGGGAAGGAGAGGTATTACCAAGTGATGGGGCAAGCGATGTGGAAAGCCATTTGGATCGGATGCGATGTTGGGATTTAAAACGGGGAGGGGTTTCGCTCCTGTGATCGATTTGAAAAAGAATTAGAGCGAGGTGGGAATTGGGCGATAATAAAAATAATAATAAGCCCAAGGGGAAATATATGGGATTATTGCGAAGCGAGAAGGAAGGGGAGTGAACCAGGGCAAGAGAAGACGGAGGGGCGGAGAGAATATATATATATATAACGTTACATGTATTAGGTTGCATGATGTATTCGGTTATTAGTTTCGGTGGGAATTTTACGTATCCGCTGCTCTGACATGATGTATTCGGTTATTAGTTGCGGTGGGAATTTTACGTATCCGCTGCTTTTACATGATGTATTCGGTTATTAGTTGCGGTGGGAATTTTAGGTATCGGCTGCTCTTACCCTCCTCACCCTCCAGGGAGTACGTCCCAACTAAGTAAAAAAGGCCCCGCCCAATGGTGCAGAAGGAACACGATCGGGTGTATTGGACGGGGCATTTACGAGTCGTCGATACTCGGAGTCCATCCCAGCCGTCCACTTGGCCAGTCATGCGAGTTTCGGATTCATTCGGGTTGTGTTTCTACGTTTCGAACCATCCCTGAATTATAGAGGGATGCACAACTGGCCCCCGCAAGAAATTTTTTTTTAAATGACCAGGAAGGATCAGATGAGATGGCTGAGGAGGTGCCGGGAGTCCATTTTAGCCGTCCATTGGACCGATCAGCGACAGTTGTGGCCCCATTCGTGTCGCGTCATAAAGAGGAACATAGAAAATGATGATCCCTTAAGATTTTAGCTCAGTTGGAACTGCAGGTAAAAGGTAGAAAAAGTAGAGAATTAAGTAGTTTTAATTGGTGGTTTTGAAGGATACATATGTAGTATAAATTTCATTTGTTTGCAATATAGGATAATTAACATACTATTTAAGTGGGAAAAGTTAAGTGGTCTCTCTCCAAGTATAAACTCATTATAAATTGGAGATTTTCTAATGTTTTCACCAGTAGTATGTAAGACACTTTTTTATTTGTATAAAATTCCATAATAATTCTCCTTTTACTTTTGTCCTAATATTCATAAACTGATATACTCAATAATTTTAATTCATGGTAAAAAACCAAAATATTTGCTACACTTTAATGACGGTTCTTTTAATCGAATTTTAAAAATATAAAAAATATGCTTCTTTAAAATAAATTTGAAAATTCATAAGCAAGTTATATAAAAATTGATGGTTTTTAAATATCCAATAACAATTTTTCCCTCCTAATATGTGATTAAAAAATGATGTTTACCCAAAAAATGTAAATTATCTACTTGGCACTTTAACCTAAATCATTGCATTATTTGATGACATGATGATCTTCATGGATTTTGATTATATCAAATATATATTTTATGACGATGAAAAGCAAAGCGTGAAGCGTTAAATATATAAATTTTACAACAATCAAATATATATTTGATGACATGATGTGAAGTGTCCATGGCACAAACTTATCGAAGAGAACGAGGAGTTCAAATATTACCCATTCTAAATTTATGTTTGTGAGATCATTTAAGGTTTTGTCCTTTACAAGCACATATGTGATATTTATTTTTCTGTAATTATAAATGATTGTCAATATAGTTTGCAGAGATCAAGGAGTTAAAATATTACCTGCTATAAGTTTATGCTTGTGAGAGCATTTAATGTATTGTCCTTCATAAGCACATAAACGATGTTTGTTTATTTACAATTATAAATGATTGTGAATGTAGTTACTGAACAAGTAAAAACGTTTCCAAGTAGTTATTCATTTTCCTGAGAAAACCTTTTTTTTCTGATTTTTAATTTTCTTATATGATATTCTTATTTTTTATAATCTTACAAATATCCTCTCGTTACCTCGTATCTTTATATCGTCTTTACTCCATTGTCTTTTGTTATGTTAATCATCAACTTGAATGTATGTACTTTATTGCTTTTCGTCATTTGTTCCTTACTCTTCATCCCTTTTATTCTCTTGTCCCTTAATTGTTATTATTTTTAATCCTTCATTATTATTCAATCATGAAGCAAAACAACATGGGAAGTATAAGTGATACCTCATGTTATAGGTTATGAAGGAAAGAAGCGACGAAAGTGACGGAAGCCTTTAGTGGATGAGTAGTGAGGACAATGACAACATCTGCATTGTAAGGAAATAGTGAAAGCGGAGCCTCACGAAACTTGTGAGGATGATGATGAGACATTAAGCCTTTCATAAACAAGACAAAAATATATAAGGACAATGGTGAGACGACAAAGAATATTATGACGGAGCTTCCATGGGTAGCACAACATCACACCAGGACCTTGTTATGGGGTGGAGGCAATGAGAGATATTTATAAAATTAAAAAAAGAGGCATTATATGAAAAAGAAAAATAAAATAGAGGCACCTTATGAGAAAAAAAGATTTTATTTAAAAAAACCCATAGATTTAATGCTATTATTATAGTTACAAAAACTATATAATTAATAGATAACAACCCTTTACTTCATATTATCATTGAAAAAAATATAATTTTACTCTATTTTTCATAACTCCTCGATTATTATTACTGTTAATTATTGAACTCTAACTGTCCTTTCGAAGAGAAAAAAAGAAAAAAACTGTACGGAAGAAGTTTAAAAAGTGTGGAAATTAAATCACGAGTTAATGACATTTACGTCCATAGACATATTAAGAATATTAAAAAATTAAAAATTAAAAATATAAATATAAATATAAATAATAAAAATAAGGGGATTGTAAATAAAAATCTCTTGTGATGATTCAGATGATTACAATGAAGTGATTTGGTAAGTTTTGTATCATCTGCTACTGGATACATAGAGTTGCAAGTACTGGAATGGGCTCAACGGAGTTAAAAAAAAATTTGCTCAAGTTGGAATATATCATAAGTGAGGTACAGTAGAGAAATGATGTAAAAAAGAGGGAAAAAAATCCTTTTATAATATTTAAATAATATTGACCAGCTATTAAAGAAAATGTTCCAAATCTGAAAGGTTACAAGAATTATTCATTTTTTTAATATGTTTTTTTTTTTAATCCGATGAGGTTGTGACATTCGAGACACTGTAAATGTATCAGACTCTGTCGAGTTAGCATCTGACATGATCATTTATTGGACTCCGTCGAGTTAGCATCTTATACGACTCTTCCTTTCCTACGTCGACTGGTAAATTCATTTTTCTAGGTCACGAAGCACAATAATGTTTCTCCAACGTCAATATCATTATGCTTAGTTGCACGTACTTTGAGTATAAAAAATATTTTAAAATTATAGAACACGAAAAATGCCTTTGATTCTATTCCATAATAATCCTATTTGAGAATAACATTAAAGAATATTAATGTTAATTATAAGTTTAATATTTCTGCTAAAATAATATTGACTATTGGGTATATATATATAGATTAGAGGGATATATTTCAGAAGGGTATATATGTAAACTTCGCCTCATAAACTCCCCCAGTCCATCAGGGTTCAGGCTCTGCTGTAAATATAACTAGAGCGCCAGCGATCTGATTAAGAGGTTGAAGAGGGAGGAAGTAGGAATAACAACAAGAGAGAAGAAGAAGGAACAGCACCAAGAGTGAAGAGGAGAAGGAGAAGCGTGATGAACGCCCCGAATCTTTTCCAAGACTTCGTAGCCCAGAAGTGCCACCACCTTCCCCTCTCGTCTATTTTGCATTCTTCTCCCTTCTTCCTAACTCCGTGAAACAGCATCACTGCTTCTGTACACCGAATGTCATGAATTAGGGTTACGTACGTGCGGGAAACCAACATCGCCTGTGCCGGTAGGTTCACCATCCAAAGAGAAGGCCACACCCTCAGCAACCTCCTCGAAATGTAATGCTCGTCCTCTCCATTCGATAACTCTGCTTCTGTCATTGTTCTTATGAATGACGCGTTCCTTTGTTTCGGGATGATCACAGGCAGTTGCACCGAGATCCGGATGTGATGTTCTCCGGATACAAGGTGCCGAGCCCTCTTGAGCTCAAGGTCGAACTCAGGGTGATCCAGTCTGCTGCGCTGCGTTAATCTCGACGATTTAGGGCTATTAATCTCTTTTCTTCTTGTGTTGATTTCCTTGCCTCTTATTTTGTTTGTGTTAGATACAAACTACGCTTCAGAGCACACGGATCCAGGCATATAACCAGGCCATCAATGATCTCGACAATGAGCTAGAACATCTGAAGTTACAGTTTGAGGTCCAAGGTTCTGCCCTTTTCTTTTCTTCAAGATTCTATTTCTAGGAATTCGTACTTGGATTTGTGCTATGAAAGTTGTTGATTTCGGGGAATCCTATGTTCTTGAACTTAGCAATTAGATGGTGCATTTAATGGTTTCTTGCTTCGATAAATGTTTTTGCATCTCTCTAATTGTTGATTATTTATGATATATGATTTGTTCCTTTGGGTACTGAAGATGATATCCAAGTTTGCTTAACTAATTCATGATAGAGGTGGTTTGGTTTTCTTGAAGCTTTACCTTAGTAATTGATAGGGGGGCAATACGGAATGAGTTTTGAGAGAAGAAAAGTCGAGGGTATAACGGTATTCGTTGGAATAAAAGTTCTTTCGGACAGAAAAGAAGAAACTCACGAAAAATACTTTAATACAATAATAAAACAGTTCATTACTAGGTTTAAAATCACATAGGGATACAAAAAACTTCACCACCCCAGGGAAATTAAACGAGGATACAAAACAGTACAAAAGGACTCACCACTCAAGGAAGAATCCAAAAGATACAGAGTTTTTGAGAGAGCTCCAAGAGTACTTCTGCCAATATCTTCAGTTTCTAAACCCTCTCTAATCCTAAAGCACCAAAATAAATAGCTGTGCATGAAACAACCCTTCATGCATAGGGAATTTCGAGATTAAATGTTTTACAGTTGTTAACCAACCTCATTAATGTTTTACAGCTGTTAACCAATCTCATTAATGTGTTTCTTAGTCATGAAGAAAAGTGTCTTGTAACAGCTTTAACATAGTGCCTTCAGTTTATACTCATGAGCTGTCATGGCTGAGTTGAAGACTTTGAGGCAACATTGTGGGCTGAAAATATACCATAGCATCAGCAAGGTCAACATAAGTAGATTGTAGCAAATTAGGCACTCCTGTGTCATTCTCCCTCGGTTGAAAAAGACTTACCCTTATGTCCTTGTTTGTTTCAGCAATATATTAATGATAAGGACTTAAATCAACCACATTAAATGTTGGAGGCACTCTATAATCTTCAGGTAACTCGATCTCATATGTATTTTGACCAATTCTCTTAAGCACCTTGAATGGACCATCAGCTTTTGGTTTAAATTTTCCAAATTTGCCCGGTGGAAACCTCTCCTTTCTTAGATGAATCCAGACCAAATCACCTCTTAAACTCCACAAGTTTTCTGTGTTTGTTGGCAACTTGCCTATACCTCTCATTTTGCTTTTCTATGGTTGCTTTAACATCCTCATGCAGCTTCTTTATTTGCTTAGCTCTCTCTTTAACATCTCCACTAAATTGCTTAGTTGCTGAATGAGGAACCAAATCTAAAGGACCAATTGGATTAGTACCATAAACAACCTCAAAAGGACTCTTACCTATGCTATGATGCAAGGAATGATTGTTGGCAAACTCAATTTGTGAAAGAATGAGATCCCATTGTTTGATGTTCTTGCCAACATAACTTCTAAGCAAGTTTTCCAAGCTTCTATTTGTTACCTCAGTTTCCCCATCAGTTTGTGGGTGATGTGAGCTGCTAAAATTCAAAGAAGTACCCAGCTTCCTCCACAGAGTTCTCCAAAAATGACTAAGAAACTTTGAATCTCGATCTGACACCATAGTTTTTTGAACACCAAGCAATCTCACAATCTCTTTAAAATACAAATCAGCGACATGAGAGGCATTGTTTGATTTATTGTAGGGGACAAAGTGAGACATTTTTGAAAATCTGTCGACAACAACCATGATAGAATCCTTGTTCCTTTGAGTTCTTGGCAGTCCCAAGACAAAATCAAGACTTACTCCCTCCCATGGAGCATTAGGCACCGGAAGTGGAGTGTACAAACCAGAATTTTGACTTCTCGTTTTTGCCAAATGACACACTCGACATTGCTTCACAAGCCTCTCTACATCTCTGAACATCTTAGGCTAATAGAAATTTGATTGAACACAGTGATTTAAAAAGGCGCTCGGCGCCACGCTGGCGAGGCGAGGCGCGCGCCGCTTCACTTCTATGCGGCGCGCTTCAAAGAGCGCGCTGGCCGCCGAGCCCAGCGTCGAGCGCCGCTCGAGCCAGTGTCGGGCGCTTGAGCGAAGCGCCGGGTTAAACCAGCGGCCGAACTGGTTTAGGTGCAGTTCGCTTGATGATTTAGTTGGTTCGATTGAACCAACTAAATCATCGATAACAGCCTAACTCTCTCGACTTCCCCACCCTAACCCTCGCGATTGGCCTGCCGCCACGTGTTCTTTGTGGCTCCCGCTGTCGCTTCTTGCTCTCGACGTCGCTCGCCGCTTCTGCTCCCGCCGTCGCTCGCCGCTTTCGCTCCCGACATCGCTCCTGCGCCCACCGTCGCTCGCTGCTCCCGCTCCAGCTGCCGCTATCGCTCGTCGCTCCCCCTCCAGTTGCCGCTGTCGTTCGCCGCACCCGCTCCAAGTGCTGCTGTCGCCATCGCTCGCCGCTCCCACTCTAGCTGCCGTTGTTGCCTACTACCACTGTCGCCTGCTGCGCTTCAACAGGCTCGGTCTTCTCAGTCCTACTTCGATAGTATATTGTTAACAGTATATTAACAGTATACTATTAATAGTACACTAATAACAAATTTTTTTTATTTATTAAATTAATAATATATTATTAATATATCTGCATACTGTTATAGTAATAATTATTTAAAATTTGACAAATGCTAGGACTATTAATATACTGTTAACAGTATGCAGATATAGAGTTAGGTTAAAATTTTATTGTTTCGATTTTTGAGACTTTTTAGTAATGTGATATTATGATTTTGTACCTTAGATTTTCTTAATTTAATAATATATTTTTATTTAAATAATTATATTTATTAATTATATTATATATTTTTATATTTTAGCGCCTCGCTTCGCTCAGGCTAGTGCTTGGGCGAGCGCCTAGCACCTCGGGTGATTTTAGATCTTGGCGCCTAACGCTTTTTAAATCACTGATTGAACGAGAGCTAGAGTCTTGTCCCATCGAAATGTCCTCCCAAAACATCATCATGAGCTTAAGCTAGAATTACTTGTCTCAATGAATAAAATGGAACATACAAGGCATTAGCTCGAAAAACAAAATCATCAAGGAAAGAAAATTGTTAAAAGGAACCTGATTTGCAATTATGTCATATTGAGTCGAAATTCACGTCATTCTCATAAAAATCTTTGAGTGTCTCGAATCCAACCACTTTAACTTTCATTGTTGATAATAAAGAATGCTTTCTGCTCAAGGCATCAACAACTACATTTTGAACACCAGATTTATGCTTGACTGTAAAGTTATAAGATTATAAGAACTCCACCCAAGCTGCATGTCTCTTGTTTAACTTGTGCTGGTGATTAATGAACTTTAATGCCTCATGATCAGAATATAAGACAAATGACTTAGCAAGAAGATATTGACTCCAATGAGATAAAGCTCGATAAATGACATAAAACTCCTTATCATAGGTAGAGTATCTCCTTCTTGTATCATTCAGCTTCTTACTAAAAAAGACAATGGGATTTTCGTCTTGACTCAAAACAATACCAATTCCCACATTAGAGGCATCACATTCAACCTCAAATACCTTGTCAAAGTTAGTAGCACTAAGATAGGAGGAGCTTCAGTTACCTTTTTTTTAATAGTTCAAAGGCATCATTAGCCTCACCAGTCCATTTGAATTTATCACCTTTCAAGCATCAGTGATTGGAGCAACAATAGAGCTAAAACCCTTGATGAATCTTTTATAAAAGGAAGTTAAGCCATGGAAACTCCTCACATCATACAATGAAGTAGATGTTGACCAATTAAGAATAACCTCTACCTTACTTTGATCCATCATAATTTCATCTTTTGAAATAATATATCCCAAAAATACAACAGTAGTTATAAAGAAATCACATTTCTTTAAATTAGCATAAAGTTTTTGTTGTCTCAAAATAAGAAAAATCTTTTTGAGATGATTTATATGCTCCTCTTCACTCTTGCTGTATACTAATATGTCATCAAAATAAACCACAACAAAAGTCCCAATGCATGGTTTAAGTATATGATTCATGAATCTCATGAAAGTACTAGAAGCATTAGATAACCCAAATGACATAACCAACCATTCATATAACCCTTCTCTAGTTTTAAATGCTATTTTCCACTCATCTCCTGGCCTCATTCTTTTTTGGTGATAGTCATTCCTCAAATCAATTTTAGAGAAAATAGACGCACCACACAATTGATCAAGTAAATCATCTAACCTTGGAATGAAAAAACGATAGTCAATTGTGATTTTGTTGATGGCGCGACTGTCCACACATATTCTCCAAGAATTATCCTTCTTTGGCACCAGCAAGGTTGGAACCGCACAAGGACTCATGCTCTCCCAAATCAATCTCTTTTCCACCAACTCATTCACTTGCCCTTGAAGTTCTTCATACTCCTTAGGACTCATTCTGTAGGCTGCCTTATTATGTAAAATAGCCCCCGGAATAAGATCAATATGATGTTGAATATCTCGTAGAGGTGGAAGGCCATATGGAATCTCTTCTGGTACAACATCTTGAAACTCCTTCAGGATTGATTTCATGATTGCCGGTGTCTCCTTATGTTGTTCATTTTCCTCTACAACTAATAAAGCCAGAATTTGGCCACCTCTTTCTAATTCATCCTTGCATTCACCATAGGACATGGAAGCGCTAACTTCCTTCTTTGATGTATTGATTTCAGGAGGTTGTAATGGAGCTAAAATAATCTTCTTTTCATTCACATTAAAAGAATATGTATGTTTGTAGCTATCATACAACACCCTCCTATCATAATGCCAAGGTCTACCCAATAATAAATGACAAGCATCTATGGGAGCAACATCACATCATGCTTCATCTTTGGAATACTTGCCAATGGAAAACGGAACTAAACATCTTTTAGTTACCTTGATATCATTCCCCCTTTGCAGCTAACATAATTGATAAGGATGTGGATGAGGGATTGTGTCTAATTTCAACTTCTGCACCATCTCCAAAGATACGACATTCTCAAAGTTGCCATTGTCAATAATCACCAAACACATCTTGTCATAAGAAGTGCACTTAGTGTGAAACACGTTCTTTCTCACTCAACTTTCATCCTTAGTCATATAGGACACTTGTAAGCTACGTTGCAGCACAATAGACAAACCATGATCAGCGTAAGTATCCTCTTCCTCATCATCATCATATTTTGATTTATCATCAGCTTCATTTTCTTCTTCATCACTATAATCTTCAACCAAAGTAACAATCCATCTATTTGGACAATCTGAAGCAATATGCCCAAAACCATGACATTTGAAGTATTTTCGACCACTTGGGGTAGACGAATTAGGTGTTTGTTTGCTGCCAGCAGACCCTTCACCCTGGTCTTGCACCTTTGATACAACCTTGCTTTGGACAATAGACTTAGAATTTTCTCCTTTTGTATAACCTTCTTTTAACCCGTACCGAGAACTTCTTTCAAACTTATGTTGCTTTTCAACTTTTAAAGCCAACTTACTCACATCATTTAAAGACCAATATGGCTGCAGTTGAACAACTTTAGCAATCTCATATTTCAGACCTCCTAAAGTATCTTGCAATAGTTTGCTCTTCTGGTTCCATAAGCTTTCCTTTTAACATGAGATTATCAAACTCTGTTGTGTACTCTTCCACACTAAGATCTTTTTGCTTGAAATCATTGATTTTAAGAAAGATCTTTTGCCTATAGTTGTCAGGTAAGTATTTTCTCTTCAGCTCCCTTTTCATTTTCTCCCATGTCACGATTTTACTCTTCCCCTTGCGTTCTCTTTGCTTCTTCAGATTTTCCCACCAAAAGAATGCATTCCGTCTGAGTTTAAGCGCCACAAGTTTTACCTTCTTTTGTTCAGGTGGTTCATGAAAATCAAAAATTCTTTCCACTGTATTAAGCCAATCAATAAAGTCATCAATATTAATTTTGCCTTCAAACTCCGGAATATCCAATCTTGGGTTGTATTTGTTCTGCCATTCGTTTTTGACTGCATGCCTTGTCCGAAATCTTCTCGACTCCCTTGAGTGAGGAGGTGTATCATCATCAGAACTAAATTGTTGGACATCATTTTCACGCTGGTTGTTTCTACTTCGAAGTTCTTCGATGATTTCATTTTTCTCTTGTATACTATTCAGTAATCTGCGTAGCTACAGCCTCAACGATTCAACATCATCTTCGTGATCGCTACCTTCACCAGCAATATCTTTTCCATTCCGCCATGCCATGATCTGTAGCCTTTAGCTCTGATACCAAACTGATATGGGGGGGGATACGGAATGGGTTTTGAGAGAAGAAAAGTCGAGGGTATAACAGTATTCGTTGGAATAAAAGTTCTTTCGGACAGAAAAGAAGAAACTCACGAAAAATACTTTAACACAATAATAAAATAGTTCACCACCAGGTTTAAAATCACATAGGGATATAGAAAACTTCACCACCCCAGGGAAATTAAACGAGGATACAGGATAGTACAAAAGGACTCACCACTCAAGGAAGAATCCAAGAGATACAGAGTTTTTGAGAGAGCTCCAAGAGTGCTTCTGCCAATATCTCCAGTTTCTAAATCCTCTCTAACCCTAAAACACCAAAATAAATAGCTGTACACGAAACAACCCTTCATGCATAGGGAATTTCGAGATTAAATATTTTACAGCTGTTAACCAACCCCATTAATGTGTTTCTTAGTCATGAAGAAAAGTGTCTTGTAACAGTTTTAACATAGTGCCTTCAGTTTATGCTCATGAGCTGTCATGGGCTGAGTTGAAGACTTTAAGGCAACATTGTGGGTTGAAAATATACCATAGCATCAGCAAGGTCAACATAAGCAGATTGTAGCAAATTAGGCACTCCCGTGTCAGTAATGAAAGTGCTGTTATTTGGTAGGTGCGCCAACTACTCTGGGAATTGAAGAAATAAGTCAGTGTTTCGCAAATATAGTAAGCAATTAAATTAACATTACTCTTTCCAGTGTGAATCCTTGAAATTATTGTGCAAGAAATGATCCCATCATGACCTTTGAATCAAAATGCTCTGTTTTCTTGCACCATCTTCTGTCTAAAAGTGGCTTCTATGTTTTGGTGATGATGGACCGAGTAAAGATATCTTCAGTTGTTTTATTACTTCAATATGTTTCTCCAGTAAGTGCAAATTTCACACTGGGAAGCACTTGATAGATGCGAAGCAACAAAAGCTTCTTGTGCCAATAGTTGATAGATTTTTTGACTATAGATCCCCAAAACTTAGTATGTTAGGAAAACTCTATAAACTTTAACATTCTTTCTCAACTGCAAGTCAGTTTAGGTATGATATGTTAACTGAACCAGACTTTAGTGTGAACTGAACATGGTACAAGCCAAATAGAAGGAAGGACATTACATAAGCATTGATTATAAACATCATGTGAAATAAAGAGGGGCAAGTGGAACATTTAAATTCATGATTTGCTCTGATACCATAATATATATTTTTATTGAGTAAACAGAAATCTCAAAAGCTCATAAAAAATAAGTCGTAACAAGTTTGACATTATCTGCATTTTGATCTCAAATTCGTTACCCATCGTTAGCATAGTGTGAATGATTTCTTTCTGAATATGTTGATTGCCATTGTCAGTTAGGCCTCGCGAGTTCTCAGGATGGTTGTGTGAATTTTTCAATCATAAGACAAATCACTTCTCAATACTTAATCTAAATGTATATTACTTTATGTGACTAGGCCATATAACTAGAAATTGAACAAAGATACACTAGTTGTACAAATTTTCAGTATGTAGATTTATGACATTTTAAATTCTTGAGTGGCATGATGTTCGGTGTGGTTTACTAGCTTGAACAAAGATATGGTGATGTGCATAAAGCAACATCTCTGGTAAACATTTGACTTTTGTTTGTGGTCACACAGTTAAAGATAATGCCCTTAAGTCAAAGATACTTTTATGTCTGTTTTATATTAATCTATTTTGTGCAATAATAGGTCTCCATTATCGCATTGACACAAATGTAATGTCTTTGACATTTTCTTAAGAAGGTAAATCTATTGAGAATAAAGGCTAGTCATCAGAATAATTTATGATCTTTAGGATGCACCTGGGTTAACATGGAATGGTTTTCAAGAGTTGATGTGTTGACATTTCACGGGAGTAAAATGAGTCTGCTTTATATGCTGATTTCATCAGGCTGCCCTAGGGCATGAGTAAGCCATGCCTGTTTGTGGAGTTGCGCACTTGGCTTCTAAGATTTGCTCAGTGCACTCCTCTTGGATGTTCAGACTTCCTAGTCCAAATATCTTTACTGTTCTTAGATTGATTCTGTATTTAAGGTTAATTTTTCTGATTTCCTGTTTTTGAATTTTATGTACTGAAACAAGTTTGCTAACTGAATTCTGTTTACTAATGGGGCAGTTTGTGGTTAGTTCACTCTCCTTTGAATGGATGATGATTGATCCGGGGCCATTGGTGATGGATGTTGTTTTCTGGTAACGAACTATAATTGTTTTCAGCTAGTGTTTTTAGATTGTACAGAAATCTGACATTGAAATTAGAATGCCTCCACAATGAAACAAGATGCTTACACACTTCTATGTTTTATCTATGCGTGTTGTTTAGATAATCATATCGAGTAAAAGTTATATGCGTGTTGACTGGATTAATTACAAATTATCCCCTGTAATTAGTTAACCTTAGCATCTTGGTCCTCACATCTTCAAAAGTTATATTAGGATCCTTATATTTATGAAAATGAAACATTTAATCATATTTTTCCTTACGCTATCGACTCTATTGATGAAAATATCACACGTGCGTTATTCTTACCGTGGAAAATAGAGCTAAAATAGAATTAAAAAGATAATTTCGTAGCGTTATTCTTATCATCTAAAGGAAAAAAAAATCAGGAGAGAGAAAGGTTTTGTTGGAAAATGAAGTGAGACAGTGTTATTCAATTGCTTCACCTTTTCTCTGCCTTTGGATATTTTGTTAGAAAGTGGAACACTCGGTAGAAAGGATCTTTCTTTTGTGATCCTGTCTCCTCATTTGTCGACTATTGTAGAATTATTGGTTTCTCGACTCTTGCTTTCATAGAAGCTAAAGAAGGAGAAATTAATAATGATGATAATAGCATACTAAAATTGTTTTTTTAATTATGTTTTAGCATTTTTTTTCATATGTAACAGCACGTGTGGTATTTTCATCAACAGAGTCGACAGCGTGAGGAGAAACAAGATTAAATGTTTTACTTTTATAAGTATAAGGATCTTAATATAATTTTTAAAAATATAGAAATTGAAATGTTAAAAGTAACTAATTATATGAGATAATATATAATTAGCCCTTCAAGACTTTGTTCTCTCTTTATTGCATTCCGAGAGCGATGCAAATGATATAAAATTTGCAGGGAAGGGAATCAAGAATCAAATTGGCTGGCAAGAGTATGATTGGGTTGGTTTTTGAACTTTGGAATGAAGGCTCTTCACCTTAATATTGATTACATTTTGAGATCTCTAATGTCCGTGCAACGCTGTCCATGGAGTCAAAAATTGCCCACCCGATCTAGATGTACTCACTGTAGCACAAAACATCCTACTCGTTAGATACTATAGCGCAACTGTTTTAGATACGTGGCAAAAAATATTCGCTTTATCAATATGTTTGGTCAGCCACCGAAGACTTACACCTTAACTTTTCCTGTACCTCTTTCAAGACCGCCCCGCTCATGAGTTGCAAGCATATGATTCGTGTCAGCGTCAACGATGGACCGCTGAGAAAGAAAATATGTAGAAGTAGCGGAACCGTCATTGAGACACCTCCCATTTTTGTACGAATCAGAAGAGTGTCTTCTTCCTCATGCGTACGTTTCGATCTCTCCGCTTTCTTCTTCTCTTGCGAAGAAATTAGCGCAGCTGGGATGAAGAAAGGCAGCTCATTTCTTGGTTTATTTCACCATGATATACCTTTCATAAAGCGGCGGAGATCATTGTCGTATGATGAAGGTATTGACGATGATAAGCTGCGCTATGAGGACTGGCTGCAGGGGGACCAGGACCCTGATCGCTCGTCCTTGTTGTTGTCGAACCGGCGGCCCTCCTACATAAAGAAGAAGGCCTCGCGGATGAGCACGCTGCTGATGAGGAATCATCATTGGTTGATTCGGATTCGGTGTGAGATGGAATGATGCTGTGTTTCAGAGGGAAAGTGAGGTCCAGGAACTCTTGGAGTAAGGAGCAATCCAGAAAAATGGGGTTAAGTTTGCAAAGTCAACAAAGCCAGCTGAGAGATATGGAAGAGGGGGAGCGGGCCACCCGCATCCTGGACCAGAGGGTAGCTGAACCTTCTGTCAACTGCAAGGCAGCAGCCGCGACGGAATCAGAAACTGCAAAGATGATGATTCCTAGTACAATAATCTTCCCCAAGAAAGTTTGGAGAAGAAAGAGATATCATCGCTTGTAACAGTAATACTGTTGATGAAAGGGAAGAAGCGAAGTCAATGGATGCTGTAATTGTTGCACGAACGCAACCAACAAGGTAAAGATTGGTCAATCTGATGTTGTCAAGTAAAAGTAAGCACACTTCAGTGGGATTGTTGTCTGCCATTATGAAGACAAAAAAAAAAACCCTCAAAATTGAGCCTCTTGATCTTTTCTTGCTCGGAGATGTGGTTTGTCGGATCATTCTTCAGCACATTTAAAGCCAAAGTCTAAAATCTCAAGCTGTGCTGGAAGCATCCAATCTTGGCCATCCTCATTCAGCCTGCACTCAGATGGATTCACAAGCTTTCAACACTTTGTTAATGGTCCCAGTTCTTCAGACTCAAAAATCATCGAACAGTTGTGATCACTTTGTGGGTAGCTGTCCTAGATTTCAGGGAGCGGATCAGGTTTCCAGTGGTATCTAATGTTGATCTCAAACTTCAAACAACTCTGAAAGTGATCTGTTCCCTTTTTTTTTTTTCCAGAGTTTATTGATGAATGATAATTCATCACATGATTCTGATATGAACCAGATTAAGCTAGTCAAGACTCAATCAAGATTCTATGATTGCAAGAAGAGTCTAAAATGGTCAATATGATCATGAAGAGAGAAAGACAAATTTGAAGACCTCATCTTGAAGAATAAAAGTCCATTCAGCCATATTTACCAAAATTCATAAATTAGGAATATGAATGTTATTTAATGCATTCATTCCCTTTGTACTAAGCCTCATACTATATAAATGAGGCTGAATCAAAATGTAAGACAGACAATTTGGAAAGATAACAATTCTTCAACACCGGTGAGTGTTTTGTTTTTAAGTTCTTGTATGAACTTTAGAACTTATCAGGCTTTTCTGCTTGTGGCGTTCAAACCAAATCTTTGCGTTCAAACTAAACCGGTGTTGAATTTTGGTAAACATAAATTCATAAATTAGGAATATGAATGTTATTTAATGCATTCATTCCCTTTGTACTATCCTCATACTATATAAATGAGGTTGACTCTCAGTGTAAGACAGACAATTTGGGAAGTATAACATTTCTTCAACACCGGTGAGTGTTTTGTTTTTAAGTTCTTGCATGAACTTTAGAACTTATCAGGCTTTTCTGTTTGTGGCGTTCAAACCAAATCTTTGCTTTTCCTTTGACTTATCAGACTTATTAGTTTGTGGCGTCTTAAGGGAATTCAAAGTGCTATTGATATGAACCAGATCAAGCTAGTCAAGACTCAATCAAGATTCTATGGTTGCAAGAAGAGCCTAAAATGGTCAATATGATCATGAAGAGAGAAAAACAAATTTGAAGACCTCATCTTGAAGAATAAAAGTCCATTCAGCCTTGTTTACCAAAATTCATGAATTAGGAATATGAATGTTATTTAATGCATTCATTCCCTTTGTATTATCCTCATACTATATAAATGAGGTTGACTCTCAGTGTAAGACAGACAATTTGGGAAGTATAACAATTCTTCAACATCGGTGAGTTGCGCGAACAAATATTTGCTTTTCCTTTGATTTATCGGACTTGTTAGTTTGTGGCGTCTTAAGAATTGAAAGTGCTATTCTAGTTATTCATCAATTTTCTATTGATAAGTAATTAGAATAGTTTTCCTTACTTCATTCTTGAATGATCCGCTTTGTCTCAATTCGTTGGAGGGTGTCAATTTGCATTTCATATGTATCATAGCTCTTTAGCTATCGGGGTGTATGGTAGCTAAATTGATGATTTCCATCATTTGGTATCAGAGATGGAAATCAAAGTGCTCTGATACCAAATGATGGAAATCATCAATTTAGCAACCATACACCCCGATAGCTAAAGAGCTATGATACATATCAAATGCAAATTGACACCCTCCCACGAATTGAAACAAGGCGGATCGTTCAAGAATGAAGTAAGGAAAACTATTCTAATTACTTATCAATAGAAAATTGATGAAATAACTAGAATAGCACTTTGAATTCCCTTAAGACACCACAAGCTAACAAGTCTGATAAGTCAAAGGAAAAGCAAAGATTTGGTTTGAACGCCACAAGCAGAAAAGCCTGATAAGTTCTAAAGTTCATGCAAGAACTTAAAAACAAAATAGTCCATTCAGCCTAGTCCATTCAGCTCTGATACCACTTGTCACGTGGCCATTACCCTCTCCCAACAAAACCGGCTTAGCAGAGTGCGCAGCGGAACCACACACATGAGGAGGACGTTAGCGACCCGGACAAGCACTGGCACGGGATTGCGGGGGAGGATCCCCCCTAGCAGGAGCAGGGGCACCGCACCCGGCACAATGGACTCCGGAGCCACTAGACTCAAGGTGGGCCTTAATGTCACCCCACCAAACCGGCTGGGTGTGCAAAGACCAACGCTATAAGGCTCAAGATCTCCCTTTCCTTACCAATGTGGGACTAAATGCACCTTGCCTACCCACTCTTGGGGCGCACTCTTGGGGTGCACACGCTACCCGCTCTTGGGGCGCACTCTCTGGGTGCACGGCGTGATACCCCCTTTGGGGTGATCACCATGACATCCTTGAGAATTTATCCTGCATACCCCCTATAGGGCGCTTGGCGTGACATTCTCCCCCACCTAATCTCATGACGTCCTCGTCACGGACTGGCCACCCTGCCTACCCCCCCTGGGGCGCTCGGCGTGGACACCCCCTCTGGGGTGATTGGTGAAGGCCAGGGGTTGCTCTGATACCAAATGATGGAAATCATCAATTTAGCAACCATACACCCCGATAGCTAAAGAGCTATGATACATATGGAATGCAAATTGACACCCTCCAACGAATTGAAACAAGGCAGATCGTTCAAGAATGAAGTAAGGAAAACTATTCTAATTACTTATCAATAGAAAATTGATGAAATAACTAGAATAGCACTTTGAATTCCCTTAAGACGCCACAAACTAACAAGTCTGATAAATCAAAGGAAAAGCAAAGATTTGGTTCGAATGCCACAAGCAGAAAAGCCTGATAAGTTCTAAAGTTCATCCAAGAACTTAAAAACAAAACACTCACCGGTGTTGAAGAATTGTTATACTTCTCAAATTGTCTGTCTTACACTGAGAGTCAACCTCATTTATATAGTATGAGGATAATACAAAGGGAATGAATGCATTAAATAACATTCATATTCCTAATTCATGAATTTTGGTAAACAAGGTGAATGGACTTTTATTCTTCAAGATGAGGTCTTCAAATTTGTCTTTCTCTCTTCATGATCATATTGACCATTTTAGGCTCTTCTTGCAACCATAGAATCTTGATTGAGTCTTGACTACCTTGATCCGTTCATATCATTCCCCTTTCTGGAAAAGATTCGTCCTCGAATCATAGCCTCCATCACCGTGATTTTGTTGATGGCTCCTTTTCCATAAGCTCGCTATTCATCGACTTGGATTTCCTTGGTCTCTTTTTTGAACTTTCTCGCTCTCTTTCTTTTTTTTTTTTTTTGACACAAAGTGAGGGGAAAAAATGAAGAACAAACAATAGCACAAGAAACACAGAATAAGGAGAAAGGAAGAATAGCAATTATGAATATCGTGATAAAAGAAGAATAAGAGAACAGGAAAAGTGAAAAGATAAATGGATAAGCAAACCTCAAACTTGAGCCGTGCTCGATACCAAATGATGGAAATCATCAATTTAGCAACCATACACGATAGTTAAAGAGCTATGATACATATGGAATGCAAATTGACACCCTCCAACGAATTGAAACAAGGCGGATCGTTCAAGAATGAAGTAAGGAAAACTATTCTAATTACTTATCAATAGAAAATTGATGAAATAACTAGAATAGCACTTCAATTCCCTTAAGACGCCACAAGCTAACAAGTCTGATAAGTCAAAGGAAAAGCAAAGATTTGGTTTGAACGCCACAAGCAGAAAAGCCTGATAAGTTCTAAAGTTCATGCAAGAACTTAAAAATAAAACACACACCGGTGTTGAAGAATTGTTATACTTCCCAAATTGTCTGTCTTACACTGAGAGTCAACCTCATTTATATAGTATGAGGATAATACAAAGGGAATGAATGCATTAAATAACATTCATATTCCTAATTCATGAATTTTGGTAAACAAGGCTGAATGGACTTTTATTCTTCAAGATGAGGTCTTCAAATTTGTCTTTCTCTCTTCATGATCATATTGACCATTTTAGGCTCTTCTTGCAACCATAGAATCTTGATTGAGTCTTGACTAGCTTGATCTGGTTCATATCAGCTATTCTAGTTATTTCATCAATTTTCTATTGATAAGTGATTAGAATAATTTTCCTTACTTCATTCTTGAACGATCCGTCTTGTTTTCAATTCGTTGGAGGGTGTCAATTTGCATTCCATATGTATCATAGCTCTTTAGCTATCGGGGTGTATAGTTGCTAAATTGATGATTTTCATCATTTGGTATCAGAGCACGGCTCAAGTTTGAGGTTTGCTTATCCATTTATTTATTATCTTTTAACTTTTTCCTATTCTCTTATCGCAATATCCATAATTGCTATTCTTCCTTTCTCCTTATTTTTGTGTTTCTTGTGTTTGTTTGTTCTTCATTTTTTCCTCACTTTATTGTCAAAAAAAGAAAGAGAGCAGTTCAAAAAGAGAGAGAGAGAGAGAAAATCAAAAGTAAAAAAAAGGGAGAGGAAATCAAGATAAAAAAAAGAGAGGAGAAGATCAAAGGTCAAAAAAAAAAAAGAAAGAAAGAAAGAAAGAGATCGAAATTAAAAAAAAAATTATGAATTCGGGGACTTCTTGAAAATTACAGAATTCTATCTTCATAATTTTGAATTCTTGTTTCAGGTTTGAAATTTTTTTTATTCCAAAAAATTTTCTTTATTCATTTGATACTTGAATTCTAATCTTTGCTTATTATTGAAGTGTATTACACACACCTTTAAACTTGGCTTACATTTTTTTTTGCTTTTATGTCCAATTTCAATACCCTTGAATTGTCATAATTTGAATTGTTTGTTTAAGTTTTTTTAATTAATCTAAGAACTCAAAGAACAAAACAATAGGTAAAAGGCAAGAGTGGTGAGATCAATATTGAAAAAAGCCAAACATTGTGTGAAAACATGAGTTGAGTGAATCAAATCTTAAGTGAAACACGTGAGAGAGTGTTGGTGAGGCTATTCTAACTTTGTTTTTCAGGTTACAAACATGTCTAAAGAAAAAGATGCAAGTTCTTCATCAAATGATCTTTTGCTTCAAGTAATACAACAACAATTTGAACGTATGTTCAAAGTGATGGGAGATGTAAGAGATCATCTAGAAAGGCATGATGATGCAATTAATAGATTGGAAGGTGAACCACGACGTAGGAGACAACCAGTATTCATCCACGATGAAAATAATGGCAGATGACCTCGACGATGACCAAGTCACTCTAATTGGTCAAGATGTTAATCCTACGAGACAAACTAGGAAAGGACGCTTTTGATGGTGTGGAGAAACATAGGCAAGATCAAAATGAAAATTCCTTCTTTCAAGGAAAGAATAATCCAGATACTTATTTGGAGTGGGAACGAAAAGTGGAGCTGATCTTTGAATGTCACAACTACTCCGAAGAGAAAAAGGTAAAATTAGCCGCTGTTGAATTTTGTGATTATGCTATAATTTGGTGGGATCAATTATGTAAAGACAGGTGTAGAAATGGTGAAAGGCCCGTAGAGACTTGGTTGGAGATGAAACAAATCATGAGGAGGAGATTCGTCATTACTATCGGATTTGCATCAACGATCGCAAACTTTGACACAAGGTTCCATGAGCGTTGATGAATATCACAAGGAGATGGAGATAGCCATGATAAGGGCTAATGTGGAGGAAGACCGTGAGGCTACAATGGGTCGATTCCTATGGATTAAACAAGAACATTGGTGATCTTGTGGAATTACAAAGATTATGTGGAGATTGATGATATGGTGAATATAGCCATGAAGATTGAGAGACAACTCAAAAGAAAAGGCACAAGGTATGATTCAAAACCTTATTCGGGTTCTTCTTCATCTTGGAAACCGAATTGGAGTAAAAAGGATGATAAACCCATTGTTAAGCCTAAAATTGATGGAATTAAAGGCAAAAATGAATTTGGCAACAAGGGTAAAGGTGATAATCAATCTAATCAAAGTAGAGGTATTAAGTGTTTTAAGTGTCTTGGGCATGGACATATAGCACGTGAATGTCCTAATAAGAGAGTTATGATTCTAAGAGATGAGAATATAGAATCTGAAAGTGAAAGAGAGGATGATGATAACATTCCAGAGGATACTAGTGACGTAGAGTATGCTAAAGGTGAAATTTTGGTTATTCAACGCACACTTAGTTTACAAAGTAAAAATGATGAACATGGTGAACAACGTGAAAATTTGTTTCATACTCATTGTTTGATTGCTAACAAGTTGTGCAATGTGATTGTTGATAGTGGAAGTTGTACCAATGTGGCAAGTACCTTGCTCGTGGAGAAACTGAAATTGCCTACTATCAAACATCCAAAACCTTACAAGTTACAATGGTTAAATGATAGTGGTGTAGTAAAGATAAATCAGCAAGTGTTAATTTATTTTTCAATTGGTAGATATGAGGATGAAGTTTGGTGTGATGTGGTACCTATGTATGCTAGTCACATGTTGTTGGGGAGACCATGGCAATATGAAGGGTAACACATGATGGGTTCAAGAACCGTTATTCCTTGATCATAGATGGACAGAAATATCAACTTGGACCGTTGCCTCAAGACAATTCTTGAAGACCGATGATAAAACAATAATATGAGGAGCTTGAGTCTTCATTAACCAAAACATTTGGGAGGGAGCAAGTACGAGAGAAAAAAGAAAAAGATGAGATGAGTGATAAAAATAAGAGTATTGAAAAACACAAGGGGAGAAAAAACAAGGAAGACTTGAGTGAAAGAAAAATGAGTGTTTATGCCAAAATGAGTGATGTAAAAAAGGCCTTAATCATGAGGCAGCCCTTACTTGTACTTATGTACAAGGACATTTTGATTTATTCTAACAAAATTGATAAAAGTTTGCCTAGTGTTATTGTTAATCTTTTGCAGGAAAATGAGGATATCTTTCCCGAAGAAGTTCCCAATGGTTTGCCACCAATTAGAGGAATTGAACATCAAATTGATTTCATTCCAGGTGCAAGCATACCAAATAGGCCAGCATATAGATGCAACCCTGAAGAAACCAAGGAAATCCAAAAGCTAAGTCGTAGGCATGCAAAATGGGTGGAGTTTATTGAATCTTTTTCATACATCATCAAGTACAAACAAGGTAAGGAAAATGTGATCGCTGATGCTCTCTCTAGAAGGTATGCTCTAATATCTAAACTTGATGCAAAATTATTGGTTTTTGAATACATTAAAGATTTATACAATTCTGACTATGATTTTGCTAATGTTTATGAGGCATGTGAGAAAGGAAGTTTTGATAAATTCTTTAGACATGATGGTTTTCTTTTCAAAGAAAACAAGCTGTGTGTTCCTCAATGTTCAATGAGAGAATTGCTTGTAAGAGAAGCACATAGTGGAGGTTTAATGAGATATTTTGGAGTTAGAAAAACTTTAGATGTGTTAATAGATAATTTTTGGCTACGCATGAAAAGGGATGTTAAAAGATTGTATGAGAAATGCATCACTTGTAAACAAGCTAAATCTAAAGTAATACCTCATGGGTTGTATATACCTCTTCCTATAGCTAGTGAACCTTGGGTTGATATATCCATAGACTTTATCTTAGGTTTACCTAGGTCAAAAGGAGGGAGAGATTCTATTTTTGTTGTTGTTGATAGGTTTAGCAAGATGATACATTTCATTCCTTGCCATAAAACAGATGATGCAACACATGTCATGGACTGTTTTTTAAAGAAATTGTGAGGTTATATGGCATTCCAAGGACAATTGTGAGTGATAGAGATGTGAAGTTTCTTAGCCACTTTTGGAAAACACTTTGGAGTAAGTTGAGTATAAGATTGTTGTATTCAACCACTTGTTATCCACAAACAGATGGACAAACGGAGGTGGTAAATCGAACTTTATCAACACTTTTAAGGGCCATAATTCAAAAAAATTTAAAAAATTGGGAGGTGTGGTTGCCACATGTGGAGTTTGCTTATAATAGAAGTGTGCATGCTACAACAAACCATTCCCCATTTGAAGTTGTGTATGGGTTCAATCCATTAACTCCTATAAATTTGCTACCTTTACCATTAGAAAAGGCCAATTTGGATGGTAAGCAAAAAGCTGATTTTGTCAAAGCATTGCATAAAAAAGTCCGAACACAAATTGAAAAGAAAACTCTACAATATGGGAACACAACACAACAAAGTCCGAAACAAGTAGTGTTCAACTCGTGACTGGGTTTTGGTATACTTAAGGAAGGAAAGATTTCCTAGTCATAGGAAGTCTAAACTAATGCCAAGAGTAGATGGTCCATTTCAAGTCTTTCAAAAAATCAATGACAATGCATATAAGCTGGAACTACTAGGTGAGTATGACAACATTAATGCAACATTCAATGTTTCTGATCTATCTTTGTTTGATGTAGGTGATAGAGGCTATGATTCGAGGACGAATCTTTTCCAGGAAAGGGGGAATGATATGAACTAGATCAAGCTAGTCAAGACTCAATCAAGATTCTATGATGCAAGAAGAGCCTAAAATGGTCAATATGATCATGAAGAGAGAAAGACAAATTTGAAGACCTCATCTTGAAGAATAAAAGTCCATTCAGCCATGTTTACCAAAATTCATAAATTAGGAATATGAATGTTATTTAATGCATTCATTCCTTTGTACTATCCTCATACTATATAAATGAGGTTGACTCTCAAAGGTAAGATGTACAATTTGGGAAGTATAACATTTCTTCAACACCGTGAGTGTTTAGTTTTTATGTTCTTGCATGAACTTTAGATCTTATCAGCTTTTCTTGTATGCTCAAACCAAATCTTTGCTTTTCTTTTGACTTATCAGACTTATTAGTTTGTGACGTCTTAAGGGAATTCAAAGTGCTATTCTAGTTATTTCATCAATTTTCTATTGATAAGTGATTAGAATAATTTTCCTTACTTCATTCTTGAACGATCCGCCTTGTTTTCAATTCGTTGGAGGGTGTCAATTTGCATTCCATATGTATCATAGCTCTTTAGCTATCGGGGTGTATGGTTGCTAAATTGATGATTTTCATCAGATTCCCTTCCCACAAATGACCAACAGCAATTAAATCCTAATGTTTTGTTCTAGCAGTCTTTCTAGATGGATATCCCTGAGAAACAGGAACGTTTGTATTATGAGATCTCAACTTGGTAAAGATAAGAGGCTGCTTATCGGGAGAGAAGCAGCAGCAGTTAGTTTAGGACTGATCAGTGGGATGGGGAGCAACACGTACTTGATGGTTCATGAGTCATGGATAAGATTGTATCCAATATTGTGGCAGAATTGTTGCATCTTAATGGTAGAATGCTTCAGGAAATGACTGATCATTCAATAGCATATTTGAAGAAAACTCTTTCTGAGATGCTGATTATTGCAGGTAAAATCAGGCAGCTGCATGTATTCCATGAGGCACTTCAAAAGTGGTATGACATGAGGATGGATACACTGACCAACTGTCCCAAGTCCTAGAGATCCTGATGACCATAAAGACAGACCTTCTGGAGTTTATTAGAGGAACAAATCACTTGGTATCCTTTAAAAAGTGTGAGATCTTCCTGAATTTAAAGTGCCAGAATCTTGCTGCTTATAGTTTGTTGCCTGTAGATGATTGTGACTTAATGTTTGCATAAGAAAGCTGGCTAATGTAAAGCTTGCATTTATCTTGGGTTTTTCAAGTTTGATAATGCGTCAAATGCTTTTAGTTGGGCTTGATGTAATGCATGCCTATTTGTGGACTGCATGATCTTCATATTAGAAACATAGTGGCTGTCCTTTAGAAATGTTTGGCTTTGTTAAGGAAGTTTTTAGAACCTGTGCCAAGGACCAGAAAGCAGAAACTCTTGCCAAGGTATGTCAGAAGGATCATTTCTGTCAATAATGATTTAAGGGGTAAAAAATTACACGATGGCTGATCTGATGCTGCTAATTCTGGAAAAGAAAGTCAATCATCTTGAAGTTGTTATTCACATTGTAGCATTTCTTGCTGGTAAATTATTTTGTGATGCGAATTGGTTCGCAAAAGAATAAGGATTACGGTTTTATTGTGCCACGAGCAAGAGGATCGATAGGATGATCTTGGATACAGGTTAAACCACCACCAAAGATCGATAGAACGGGATCACCACCAAACTTGGATACAGATACCACCACCAAGCAAGGATACAGATTCCCAAGAGGCTCACCACACTCGGAATCCACCAAGTGATACAGATGCCTTAATGCAAGAAACTTGCAAAAGAAATTAACTCTCAATATTCATTCAACCACCCTTACAAATGAGAATATGTCTCATTATATAGAAACTAGATTCAAAAACAACTTGAGAACTACCCAAACAATAAAGACTAACAAGACTAACAACACTAACAATACTAACAAGTCTAACAAACTAACAAGTCTAACAAACTTAGTTTACTAACAATAACCAGTAAATATCTACTCCAAAAGAATATTAAATCACTTAGTAATCTCGGATGCTCCCGTATCACCAATAAGCTGAATATGTCACAAATTAATTCCACATAAGCATAGTGACAAGTGGCGCATGAGGAGAATTCAGCATGTTGCAATTTGGTGTAGCGCCATTCAAAGAAAGTGTTGAACCGAAATGCATCATCCTCCTTTGCTGGAAAAGATTTGTCCTCAAATCTTCGTGTTCTTTGTCTTCCTCAAATGGAGATAGGTCTTGAACATTGAATGTTGCCGAGACATGGGACTCACCAGAAGATCGATCTTGTAGGCGTTGTCATTGACTCTTTATAATACCTTGAAGGGACCTTCAGCTCTAGGCATCAACTTGACTTGGCGCTTGAGGGAAACCTCTCCTTTCGGAAATGAATCCAAACTAAATCTCCAGGGCGAAAGATAACAGCTCGCCTATTCTTGTTTGCCTTCCTTTCATAAATCTCATTTTGCTTCGCAATTTTGAGATTTAATCTTCTCATGTAACTCCTTTATTACCTTGGCTCGCTGGTTAGCTTCTTTGTGCACCAAATCCTTGCTAGGCAAAGGTAGCAAATCGATGGGAGTAAGTGGATTGATGCCATACACAGCTTCAAATGGTGAACATCTTGTAGTGCGACTTGGAACTCTATTGTATGCAAACTCGGCATGAGCAAGCTTCAAGTCCCAATCCTTCCGAGTTTTGGACACTAAACTCCTCAATATAGCTCCCATGGTACGGTTGACAACTTCGGTTTGTCCATCTGTTTGAGGATGACAAGAAGTGCTGAATAAGCTTCGCATCAAGCTTACACCAGAATGCCTTCCAAAATCCACTTAGGAACTTGCTGACCCTATCCGAAACAATGGTGCGAGGAACTCCATGAAGCCGAATGATCTCACGGAAGTACAAAACAGCAATGTGAATAGCATCGCCGGTCTTATGGCAAGGCACAAAATGAGCCATCTTTGAAAACCGATCGACAACCACCATAATAGCATCTTTTTGTCTTTGAGTCCTTGGTAAACCAAGAACGAAATCCATGCTTACAGCTTCCCAAGGAACCTCAGGAATTGGCAATGGCGTGTATAATCCTTGTGGAAGAACATGACTCTTGGCTTTGTGACAAGTGACACACCGCCTAAGGATTCTTTGAACATCTCTTGCCATCTTTGGCCAGTGAAAGTGCTCTTGTAATAGAGTCAAAGTCTTGTTAACGCCAAAGTGGCCAGCAATTCCACCTCCATGGACTTCTAATCAACAACTCCTCGTTGAACTCGAGGAATGCACAACTTGTTGTCAAGAGAAAACCTTCTTGACATGGAAATGATCCTTTTTGACATGCTGCAAATATAGAATTAAAGTCCACATCATCCGCATAGAGTTCTTTTATTACTTGGAATCCATCAAGGAGAGCAAAGAATGTCTCCGCGATAGTGCATCGGCGACAACATTGGATTTTCCTGCTTTATGCTTGATCATGAAGGAGTAGGATTGAAGATATTCAACCCATTTGGCATGCCTCTTATTCAGCTTGTGTTGGCAAAGCTTCATGATCCGAATGCAAGACAAACTCCTAGGCAATAAATAGTGGCTCCAATGTTCTAATGCACGAATGATTGCATAGAATTCTTTATCATAAGTGGAGTAATTCAGCCTGGAACCATTAAGCTTTTCGCTGAAATAAGCAAGTGGTCGGCCATGTTGAAGTAATACTCCTCCAATCCCAACACCGGAAGCATCACACTCTACTTCAAAGAGCTTTTCAAAATCAGGAAGTGCAAGCACCGGGCCTCACACAACTTCGCTTTAATGGTTTCAAAGCTTTGCGCTCATGAGTCCACTCAAATGTTTCTCCTTTCAAGCAATCAAGTGGAGCAATAATGGTGCAGAAACTTTTAATGAAGCTATAGAAAGAAGCAAACCATGAAAACTCCTTACATCATGAACATTGGGAGTTGGCCAGATTGGATTGTTCAACCTTGCTTTCGCCCATTTTGATGCCTTCACTGAGATGACATATCCCAGAATACAACTCTAGAAGTAAAGAAATGGCACTTCTGAGATTGCCAAATAGTTCTTGAATGCAACTCTTCAAATAGCTTCTTCAAGTGCTGCAAGTGTTCTTCTTCATCTCGGCTATAGACAAGGATGTCATCAAAGTTGATGCATTTCGGTTCAACACTTTGCTGAATGGCGCTACACCAAATTGCAACATGCTGAATTCTCCTCATGCGCCACTTGTCACTATGCTTATGTGGAATTAATTTGTGACATATTCAGCTTATTGGTGATACTGAGCATCCGAGATTACTAAGTGATTTAATATTCTTTCGAGTAGATATTTACTGGTTATTGTTAGTAAACTAAGTTTGTTAGACTTGTTAGTTTGTTAGACTTGTTAGTATTGTTAGTGTTGTTAGTCTTGTTAGTCTTTATTGTTTGGGTAGTTCTCAAGTTGTTTTTGAATCTAGTTTCTATATAATGAGACATATTCTCATTTGTAAGGGTGGTTGAATGAATATTGAGAGTTAATCTCTTTGCAAGTTTCTTGCATTAAGGCATCTGTATCACTTGGTGGATTCCGGTGTGGTGAGCCTCTTGGGAATGTATCCTTGCTTGGTGGTGGTCTCAGATCCAAGTTTGGTGGTGATCCTGCTCTATCGATCTTTGGTGGTGGTTTAACTCAGATCCAAGATCATCCTATCGATCCTCTTGCTCGTGGCAATAAAACCGCAATCCTTATTCTTTTGCGAACCACCCGCATCATTTGGCGCTGTCTGGGAAACGCGTTCCTTTTGTGCATTTCTTCTATACACCATCTTCCCCTAAACACTTACATACCAAACCCCATCTTCACTATACACATGGCCGAAGTTCCATGGTTTGACATTTGAACAAGCTCGTTTATGCGAATGAGCGAGAGATTGCTGATTTGAGACGCCAAATGGAGCAGCTTTTCAAAGAGGAGCAACATCGCCTCATGCTAGTTCTCGTGATGATGAGGAGAATTTCCGTGAGAATGGTGAGGAGTCTCAAGGAGGAGGCATCACAGATTCAATCATCACAAGAATAAATGGCGTGGAGATTCCGAATTTGAAGGTAAACTTTCACCGATGACTTCATTGATTGGCTACACACCATGGAGAGAGTCTTTGAATTTAAAGACTATTGAGGAAAAGAAAGTGAAGGTTGCAGCTTGAAGTTGCGCCATTACGCGAGCCTATGGGAGAATCTTAAAGCTCATAGAGAAGGGAAGAACAAGATCCGAACGGGGAGAAGATGAAAAGGAGATGAGAAGGAGATTCGCCCAAAATTACAGCAAGATATGTTCTTAAAACTCCATACTCTAAAACAGAATGACTTGAATGTTGAAGAGTACACTCGTGAGTTTGAACAACTCATGATTAAGTGATGTTACTGAATCCCATGAGCAAACCATTGCACGATATCCGGGTGGTTTAAAGAAACCAATTGCTGATTTGGTGGATTTACAACCCTATTGAGCTTAAATGATGTATGCAAGCTAGCAAACAAGGTGGAGAAGCAAAGACTCTTCCAAGAGGTCGTCCTACAAGCCATTTGAGAAGAGGGCTTCTTCCAAAAGGAGCACTTCTTTCAAGCTGAGAAGACTACAGAAGGAAGGATAAAACCAAAGTTGATTCCCTGCTGATACAACCTCCAAGGAGAGACGATGCTTCAAATGCCAAGGTTTTGGGTATATTATTCAATGTCCTAATCGCACTATCACCCTCAAAGAGGTTGAAGAACCAAAAAGAGGATGAACCGATTTGGGATTCTCAAGAAGGAGAAGAGCATGTGGAACATCTCGATGATGGCTAACTCGGTGATTCGCAAGGCAATCAATGCCAACTTGGTGGCTATGGAGGAACAAAGGAGAACCTTTCCAAACACGGTACGATCAAGGGAAAGGTATGCCATGTTATTGTTGATAGTGGAAGTTGCACTAACGTTGCTTCAACAACGTTGATAGTGGAAGTTGCACTAACGTTGATTGAGAAGCTGAGTTTGCCAACAATCACACATCCTCAACCTTACAAACTTCAATGGCTGAACAAGGAAAGTGATGTTAAGGTAACTAAACAAGCCTTAATCTCATTTTCAATTGGGAAGCATTATCAAGATGAAATTACTTGTGATGTGAACCCATGGATGCATGTCACTTGTTGTTTGAAGACCATGGCAATATGATCGCAGGCTATGCATGATGGCTTCAAGAACACCTATTCCATCCTTTTGGGGCAGAAGAAGATCACTTTACCCCATTATCTCCAAGTCTTGCTGATTGTGGTCAACATAAGAAGAATGGAGTTGCTGGCCGCTTTTTGAGCAAAGCCGAACTTCGAGAGACTTGTTTGAAGAAGAGGCAACTGATCTTTGCTGAAGCAAATGCGGTCCATGAAGATTTAATTCACCCTTTGGTGAAACCATCACGAATGAATTTGCTGATGTCTTCCCTAAAGAATTGCCATTCGGCTTGCCTCCAAAGAGAGAGATTCAGCATCAAATTGACTTAATGCCCGAGCACCATTGCCCAACAAACCAGCAGGTGTAACCCAGGAGACTAGAGAGCTTTGATGTTGATGAGTTGGTGTCTAGAGGCTATGTCCAAGAAAGCTTGAGTCCTGTCTGCCCAGCCATTCTAGTTCCAAAGAAAGATGGCTCATGGAGAATGTGCATGGATAGTCTATCAACAAGATAACGAAGTACCGTTATCCTATTCCTCTGATGATATGCTAGATGAATTGCATGGTGCCACTATTTTTCCAAGGTAGATCTCCGGAGTGGTTACCATCGATTCGCAGGAAGGAAGGAGATGAATGGAAACGCATTCAAGACCAAAGGAGGTCTCTATGAGTGGCTATGCCATTCGGTTTGTCTAATGCTCCTAGCACATTCATGAGGCTAATGAATCATGTTCTAAGGCCTTTATTGGGAAATTCATTGTCTACTTTGATGACATCCTTGTCTATAGCAGATGAAGAAGAACACTTGTAAGACTTGAAGAAGAAGAGTTGCGATTCAAAGAACTATTTGGCAATCTCAAGAAGTGCCATTTCTTTACTTCTAGAGTTGTATTCCCGGATATGTCATCTCAAGTGAAGGCATCAAATGGATTTAAAGCAAGGTTGAAGCAATCCAATCGCCAACTCCCAACTGTTCATGATGTAAGGAGTTTTCATGGTTTGGCTTCTTTCTATAGCGCTTCATTAAAAATTTCAGCACCATTATTGCTCCACTCGATTGCTTGAAAGGAGAAACATTTGAGTGGACATCAAGCGCAGCAAAGCTTTGAAACCATTAAACAAGTTGTGTGAGGTGCTTGCACTTCGAAAAAGCTTTGAAGTATGTGATGCTTCCGTGTTGGGATTGAGGAGAATTTCAACATGGCCGACCACTTGCTTATTTCAGAAATGGTTCCTGCTGAATTACTCCATGATAAAGAATTCTATGCAATCATTCGTGCATTAGAACATTGGCCACTATTTATTGCCTGGAGTTTGTCTTGCATGCATCTTGTTCATCAATGGCCAACACTCAATAAGAGGCATGCCAAATGGGTTGAATATCTTCAATTACCCTTCATGATCAAGCATAAAGCAGGAAAATCCAATGTTGTCATGCACTATCGGAGACATTCTTGCTCTCCTTGATGGATTCCAAGCTTATCGCCGAGGTAATAAAAGAACTCTATGCATGATGTGGACTTTAATTCTATATTTGCAGATGTCAAAAGGTGCTGTGGATCATTTCCATGTCCAAGAATGTTTTCTTCAAGGACAATAAGTTGTGCATTCCTCGAGTTCAACGAGGGAGTTGTTGATTAGAGAAGTCCATGGAGGTGGAATTGCTGCCACTTTGGAACAAGACTTTGACTCTATTACAAGAGCACTTTCACGCCAAAGATGGCAAGAGATGTTCAAAGAATCCTTAGTGTGTCACTTGTCACAAAGCCAAGAGTCATGTTCTTCCACAAGGATTATACACGCATTGCCAATTCTCGAGGTTCCTTGGGAAGTCAGCATGGATTTCGTCTTGGTTTACCAAGGACTCAAAGACAAAAGATGCTATTATGGTGGTTGTCGATCGGTTTTCAAATGGCTCATTTTGTGCCTTGCCATAAGACCGACGATGCTATTCACATTGCTGATTTGTACTTCCGAGATCATTCGACTTCATGGAGTTCGCACCATTGTTTTGGATAGGGACAGCAAGTTCCTAAGTGGATTTTGAAGACATTATGGAGTAAGCTTGCAGCTCTTCTTTGACTTCATCCTCAAACAGATGGACAAGTTGTCAACCGTCATGGGAGCTATATTGAGAACTTTAGTGTCCAAAAATCAAGGATTGGGACTTGAAGCTTGCTGAGTTTGCATACAATAGAGTTCAAGTCGCACTACAAGATGTTCACCATTTGTGTATGGCATCAATCCACTTACTCCCATCGATTTGCTACCTTTGCCTAGCAAGGATTTGGTGCACAAAGAAGCTAACCAGCCAATGTAATAAAGGAGTTACATGAGAAGATTAAATCTCAAATTGCGGCAAAATGAGATTTATGAAAGGAAGGCAAACAAGAATAGCCATTATCTTTCGCCTGAGAGATTTAGTTTGGATTCATTTCCAAAGGAGAGGTTTCTCCAAACGCAAGTCCAAGTTGATGCCTAGAGCCAAGGTCCTTCAAGGTATTAGAAAGAGTCAATGACAACGCCTACAAGATCGATCTTCCCGTGAGTCCATGTCTCAAAGAACATTCAATGTTCAAGACCTATCTCCATTTGAGGAAGACAAAGAACCCAAGATTTGAGGACAAATCTTTCCAGCAAAGGGAGGATGATGCATTTCGGTTCAACACTTTGCCGCTACACCAAATTGCAACATGGAATTCTCTCATGCGCCACTTGTCACTATGCTTATGTGGAATTAATTTGTGACATATTCAGCTTATTGGTGATACGGAGCATCCGAGATTACTAAGTGATTTAATACTTTCAGTAGATATTTACGTTATTGTTAGTAAACTAAGTTTGTTAGACTTGTTAGTTTTAGACTTGTTAGTATTGTTAGTGTTAGTCTTGTTAGTCTTTATTGTTTGGGTAGTTCTCAAGTTGTTTTTGAATCTAGTTTCTATATAATGAGACATATTCTCATTTGTAAGGGAAATGAATAATTGAGTTAATCTGCAAGTTTCTTGCATTAATATCTGATCACTTGGTGGATTTGGTGTGGTGAGCCTCTGGGAATCAGATCTTTGTGGTGGTATGATTCAAGTTTGGTGATCCTGCTCTATCGATCTTGTGGTGGTTTAACGATCCAAGATCATCCTATCGATCCTCTTGCTCGTGGCACAATAAAACCGCAATCCTTATTCTTTTGCGAACCAATTCGCATCACCAATTAAAGGACTTAGAACATGATTCTTTAGCGTCTAGATTGTGCTAGGAGCATTAGACAAACCGAACGGCATAACAGGCCACTCATACAGACCTCCTTCTTGAATGCCGTTTTTCCATTCATCTCCTTCCTTCATGCGAATGGTAACCACCCGAGATCTACCTTGGAAAAATAGTGACCATGCAATTCATCTAGCATATCATCAAGCCGAGGAATAGGATAACTCATTTCATGCTATCTTGTTGATGGCACGACTATCCATGCACATTCTCCATGAGCCATCTTTCGGAACTAGAATGTGAACGAGCAAGGACTCAAGCTGACATAGCCTCTAGACACCAACTCATCAACTTGTCAAGCTCTCTAGTCTCCTCCGGTTACACCTATAAGCTGGTTTGTTGGGCAATGGTGCTCCGCATTAAGTCAATTTGATGCTGATCTCTTGGAGGCAATGGCAATTCTTAGGAAGACATCAGAATTATTCAAAGAATGGTTTCACCAAAGGGTGAATTAAATCTTCATGGACCGATTTGCTTCAAGCAAGAGCAATGCAAAAAGCCTCTTCTTCAAACAAGTCTCTGGTTCGGCTTTGCTCAAAGCGGCCAGCAACTCCATTCTTCTTATGTTGACCACAATCGCAAGACTTGGAGATAATGGGGTAAGAGTGATCTTCACCCCAAAAGGATGGAATAGGTGTTCTCGCACCCATCCTGCATAGCCCTGCGATCCTATTGCCATGGTCTCCCAAGCAACAAGAGACATGCATCCATAGGGATCACACCACAAGTAATTTCATCTTGATAATGCTTCCCAATTGAAAATGAGATTAAGGCTTGTTTAGTTACCTTAACATCACTTTCCTTGTTCAGCCATTGAAGTTTGTAAGGCTGAGGATGTGTGATTGTTGGCAAACTCACTTCTCAATCATAATCGCAACGAGTGCAACTTCCACTATCAACAATAACATGGCATACCTTTCCCTTGATCGATAACGTGTTTGGAAAAGGTTCTCCTTTGTTCCTCCATAGCCACCAAGTTGGCATTTCAGTGCCTTGCGAATCACCAGAGTTCGCCATCATCGATGTTCCACATGCTCTTCTCCTTCGTAATCCCAAATCGGTTCATCCTCTTCAAAATTTGGTTCTTCAACCTCTTTGAGGGTGATAGTGCGAGGGACATTCAAGCAATATGCCCAAAACCTTGGCATTTGAAGCATCGTCTGAGGTTGTCACGTGGGAATCAACTTTGGTTTTATCCTTCGCTGTAGTCTTCATAAAAGAAGTGCTCCTTTGCTGGAAGAAGCCTCTTCAAATGGCTTGTAGACGACCTCTGGAAGAGTCTTGCTGCTTCTCCACCTTGTCTAGCTTGCATACATCATTTAAGCTCCAATAGGGTTGTAAATCCACCAAATCAGCAATTGGTTTCTTTAAACCACCCAGATATCGTGCAATGGCTCATGGGATTCAGAATATCACACTTAATCATGAGTTGTTCAAACTCACGAGTGTACTCTTCAACATTCAAGTCATTTTAGAGTATGGAGTTTTAAGAACATATCTTGCTGTAATTTGCACGAATCTCCTTCTCATCTCCTTTTCATCTTCTCCCACGCTCGATCTTGTTCTTCCTTCTAGCACGCCGAGCTTTAAGATTCTCCCACCATAGGCTCGTAATGGCAACTTCAAAGCTGCAACCTTCACTTTCTTTCCAATAGTCTTTAAATTCAAAGACTCTCCATGTAGCCAATCAATGAAGTCATCAGTGAAAGTTTACCTTCAAATTCGAATCCACTTTGACATCGGATTTATTCTTGTGATGATTGAATCTGTGATGCCTCCTCCCTTGAGACTCCTCACCACTTGAGTTCTCACGGAAAGGATTCTCCTCATCATCACCAGAACTAGCATGAGACGATGTTGCTCCTCTTTGAAAAAGCTGCTCCATTTGACGTCTCAAATCAGCAATCTCTCGCTCCATTCATAGAACGAGCTTGTTCAAATGTCAAACCACGCTGAACTCGCCGTGTGTATAGGGGGTTTTTGTATGTAGTGAAAATAAGATGAAGAAATGCACAAAAGGAACCGCTTATGACGGCGCAAATGATGCGAATTGATGAAAAGAATAAGGATTGCGGTTTTATTGTGCCAGAGCAAGAGGATCGATAGGATGATCTTGGATACAGTTAAACCACCACCAAAGATCGAAGAACGGATCACCACCAAACTTGGATACAGATACCACCACCAAGCAAGGATACAGATTCCCAAGAGGCTCACCACACGAATCCACCAAGTGATACAGATGCCTTAATGCAAGAAACTTGCAAAAGAAATTAACTCTCAATATTCATTCAACCACCCTTACAAATGAGAATATGTCTCATTATATAGAAACTAGATTCAAAACAACTTGAGAACTACCCAAACAATAAAGACTAACAAGACTAACAACACTAACAATACTAACAAGTCTAACAAACTAACAAGTCTAACAAACTTAGTTTACTAACAATAACCAGTAAATATCTACTCCGAAAGAATATTAAATCACTTAGTAATCTCGGATGCTCCCGTATCACCAATAAGCTGAATATGTCACAAATTAATTCCACATAAGCATAGTGACAAGTGGCGCATGAGGAGAATTCAGCATGTTGCAATTTGGTGTAGCGCCATTCAGCAAAGTGTTGAACCGAAATGCATCATTTTGCCTCTGCAATTTTACAATTCCAGCATTTTATCTTCCTTGGTGGAAATTCATTACATTCATATTCTATGTACCTTTCATCACCTTCTAGGTCCTTTAGTCTGTTTCCTACTTTTAAAATACTTAACATACAGTATAGTTTTTAAAATTCAACATCAGCGGTCGTGTTGCTGGACATACTGATCTGTTAAGTTCAATGGCATATTTCAAGTGTTTTGTTAATTTTTCGTCTTGGGAACGACATCCAATTGTCTTCACATCTCTGTTCAATTGTATTCATTGCTCATATTTATTGGTATTGTGGTATTATTTAAACTATATTAGTCATGTCTTAAGTGGTCATGAATTTGCTGTCCTCTAATGAAACTTCCATAATTAAATACTGACTTCTTGGTGCTCCACCTTAGATCAGTATGTCTACAATTCTTGATATCTGCTTCACCACATAGTTATATAAGTGTTAATGACTTCTCAAACTGTCATCATCAAAGAAGACCTGGTATCATTGAACTGAATGGGATGACATGATTTTTCTCAGTCAAGCCAAACTTTTCATACCTTAAGGATAATTTATCCTTGCTTTTCTATTGTCTTTATTGTAATCATTACTGTTAATATATGCTTGATATCATTTGTATATTCTAAAAATATTTTACGTCATCTGTGTTCAGTATCAAATTATGGTTATTGGAAATAAAATGATGCTTTGATCTTTTCTCATTAAGTTGTTGTTTTGTTTTCTGACTTTTGGACAACTCTATTATTGAAACTTGAAAGCAATTTCTTTCTTGATAAGTAGGTTAGACATTGTCCATTTTACTTGTTATTACTTACCATTATTTAGTACATGTTTTAATAAATAAACCCAAAAATCTTCTTCTGAGGGGGTTGGGGGGAATGTAACATGTATAAAATATTTCATATTATTGTAGGTAACAGTTATTTGCAGTCTATGAATCATAGATTGAATATAAGTAGGCCATTGCTTCAATTAATTCTACAGCAGACAGAGAAAGAATAAAAACAAAAACACAAATTCCTGATAGATGAAATGAAGAGAAGGGGAAATGAGTCTGGTAGAATTAATGCTTTAGCTTGCTTGGGCAAAGAATGTTGCAGTCTATTCCTTCGAAAAATGTCTGCCTTCTTCGACATACAGATCCTCTTTCCGGCACAGACAGTGACCAGGTGGGTGGAAAATCTAG
>CP097503.1:38650777-38739966 GCA_023547065.1 Musa troglodytarum
CACACTAAACCTATAGCAAAATAGGCTGCCAATGATATATACAAGTATGCACAAGCGACGAACGGTTTGTTGAACGAAGTTGCTGTGGGTGTGCGACGACCATTTGTGACACCACGGTAACGAAAAAATAATCGACCTAAGCTGTCTTGCCCAAGGTTTGAGTTGATTCCCTAAAACAAATTAAAACTAAAGACTTTTTACAAATAAAGAAAAAAAGAACTCATGAAAGACCCTCAACTAATAAAGACACCGTTAGAGAGGAGATATTAATCCAAGTACTATTATTTTCCACCACGATTATAGTTATGACACAAAGAACTATCATGATTTGAAGGAACAAATCAAGGAACTCATTCATCAAAGAGACAATGAGAGGTTCATCTGAAGGCACTAGGAACCTTTGTCCTAACCTTAGGGGCTAATGGAGATCAATTGGCCTACATTGGGAGGAGACAACCCCTTGGGTCGCAAAGCTAGGCCCAAGCTACCATTAAAAAGTACTTGAGGTTCGAGGATAGCATAGAAATAACCTTCGAGAAATAAAATTGAAGTACCTTGACGCAAACCACAATGTGCCTTAGTGGTCTTTATGAGAATGATTAACACCCAAGTGAAGAGATTCATGATTAACACATGTAGCTTTGTCGATATCCTCTACTTTAAAATTTTTCAAAAATATGGGCTATCGACTAACAATCTCATCCCTATAACTTTTTTGCTAACTAGGTTCAATGGCAACTTCATCTCCCCTCTCGGGACTATAAGCTTGCATATCACGTTTGGCGACGAGCACTGCTCCAAAATGGTGATGAATAAATTATTAGTCATAGGTGACCTATAAGCCAATCACGTGAATGATGACACATGTGACATGATACATACTCTTTTTATTTATTATTTATTGACCATGCTACATCAATCTCTTTGCTTATGATTATTGACATTTTTCTCATATTATGAATGTATATTGTGATGTCATTTGATCTATATAATGAGAATCGGATCGTGATGAGATCATAATGATGATTCATCTTTAAACATAGATTCTAAATGAGGATACAAAGGATATGGTATATGTATTCATTAGAGAATAAGTTCACTAATTGCTCGCTTATAGAATGTTATATGGTTATTGAGAGTACTCCACTCTTTGATACCAAACTTGTAGGTTTGGATGTTTCAGAGTGGTAGCCAACCTCACAATGGCTATTAAGTGTCAATAGAGGATCATTTGCTCTCTGTATCATGAAAGGAATATCCCATGTATTTTTACTCAGGTAAATCCCGGTCATAGGTTACTCGAGAAGGACATTGAGATAACTGAACAGACTAGTGTGTTATTGTTAGGGATATTAACTATGAGGTGACACCTGGTCTTCGGTCGTACACCCGGATGACGTCAGCGCCCCTCCTGCGCTCCATTGCCCCCACGATTTGACCGCCCGACGTCGCTTCTCCCAAAGACGCCCCAACTACCCGCCTGGGCTTGACCACTTGCACCCCGGCGAGGTCGAGCCGTGACGCCACCGCAGACAATGGTAGCATGCCCTCCGTCCGACCTATTTAAGCCGAATAGGTAAGACAAGGAGGGGATTCGGAAAAAAGGATTCTGAGAGGACTCTCTGGAGAGGTGAGTAGACTCGAACCCCCTGCAATTCTCACTGGGGAACTCCGGCCGACGGCCAAGATCGATTGACTTAGGCGTCGAGGGTCGGGCGGAGCATCCGACCCGCCCTACTGCAGGTTTCGTCCCCGACGGCCGAGGAGCGCTAGCCGCCGGAGCGGTCGGCCGGCGTGAGCGGAGCCATCGACGGGCCCGAACCGTGCATCGAGACGCACCGCTTCGGATTCCGCGCCGTGCGCCCCGGGGTCACGGTAAAAAGTTGTTTCCCCTAACAGTTATATACCCATCTATATAATGGTGGTGGCTGGTCTCATAGCTACTCGTGTGGGGACACTAATGATACAGTACAAGTATTCATTGGAGAATGAGTTCACTGATTACTCTGCTTATGAAATGCTAGATGGTTATTGATACCCTGAAGTCAGACAACGATTCTGTAATCTCAGTAGTGTATATGATCCTTAGACTTGAGACATCAAGAATGTCCTGTATGAGTACTCCACTCTTTGATACCAAACTTATAGGTTTGGAAGTTTCAGATACAGTACAACTGGTTATTGGGAGTCGCAACCAACCTTACAAGGGCTATTAAGTGTCCATAGAGGATCATCTACTCTCCGTATCATTATAGGAATATCTTGTGGGGAAATCCGTCATGAGGGAGTGACATCACATGCGCAATGGAAGAACAGAAAAATAAAACCCCAGATTTCCTGTATAAGGTTTCCGTCAATCGTACAAAGATCGGTACGTCAAAAAAAAATTCACAAAACTACACATGTAAAAGAAGTTACCTAGGGAGATCGTATATCCCTGAATTCTTGTAGATCTATGGTAGAGGATGAAAGAGGTCAAGTGTCCTCCTCTCTAGCGGTATCCACACAGTAGGGATTGCGACGATGCACCTCTCTCTTTCTCTTTGCCCTATTGGGTATTGGATCTCCATCCAATTACCCAAGCCTCTTAGATTAGTGGGTTTTTACCCAATAATCTCTTATTAGTAATTATTGGATCTCATCTCAAGATCCAATAATTCAGGAGCTTAATGGATATCCAATAAGATAAGGGGTTCAACGGATATCTCATATCCAAACCTCTACTCGTCGCAACACCTACCATATGTGTGTGACCCTCTAGGCCCAATATCGAGCTGGCCGTGAGTTATACTTGTCAGAACTCCTTCTGACATAGTGAATTATTATCCCTATAATAATTCACCACTACACGCTGCGTGACGATACAGGAGAATCCAATCCTTTGGACCTATCTGTCCTTAGTTACCATGTATCTATAGTCCCTCATCCATTTAATATCCCAGAGACCCTATACCGGGCATGGTGCTGTCAGGCCCATACGATCTCTTCACAGGTCTTGCTCTTGTCGGATTCTCCCGGAGAACTCTTTCTCTTTCAATCCGAATAACCTTGGTCAAGGATTTGTTCAAGCAAGAACACATGAGATATTCCTCTCATGATACCGAGAGCAGATGATCCTTTATTGACACTCAATAGCCCTCATAAGGTTGGCTACCACTCCCAATGACCGGCTGTACTAGATATGAAACTTTTCAAACCTATAAGTCCGGAATCAAAGAGTGGAGTACTCATACAGGACATCCTTGGTGTCTCAAGCCTAAGGATCAGATACACTACTGGGACTACGGAATCGCTGTCTGACGTGAGGTATCAATAACCATCCAGCATTCCGTAGGTGGATCAATTAGTGAACTCATTCTCCAATGAGCACCTATACTGTATCCTTAGTGTCCCCACACGAGTAGCTATGAGACCAGCTACCTCCATCATATGAACGGGTATATAGCACACTAGTCTATCCGGTTATCTCGATCTCTTTCTTGAGTAACCTATGACTAAGACGATTTAGGATATGTGTTTAAAGGTGAATCGGTCTCATTATCATAATCTCATCACGATCCAATTCCCATTGCACAGATCCAAGGACATCACAATATACATCTAGATAATGTGAGATAATGCCAATAATCATAAACAAAGAGATTGACGCAGCGTATTACAGGTGCAATCACTTATGTGATTGGCTTGTACGGCACCTATAACTAGCATATCTCATATGTTCTTACTCAAGCAAATCCCTAGGTAGGATCATTCGGATTGAGAGAGAAAGAGTTCTCCAGAAGAATCGGATCAGGGCGAGACTCGATTGGAAAGCGTATGGACACGACAACACCATGCCCGATGTATGATCTCTAGGATATTAGATGGATGAGGGACTATAGATATAGTAATTGAGGATAGATAGGTCCAAAGGATTGGATTCCCTTATATCGTCTAGAGACTACGACGTAGTGGCCTAGTATATCCATAGTCGATGATTCAAGTGAATTATTATGGAGATAATAATTCATTGAGTCAGAAGGAGTTTTGACATGTATAACTCACGACTAGCTCGATATTGGGCCTATAAGGTCACACACATATGGTAGGTGTTACGATAAGTAGAGATTCAGATATGAGATATCCATCGGAGCCTCTATCTTATTGGATATCCAATAAGCCCCTGTATTATTAGGTCATATGGATGAGATCTAATAAGAGCTAGATTATTAAATAGAGACCCATTAATCTAAGAGGTTTGGATAATTGGATGGAGATTCAATACCCAATAGGGCATAATTAATTGGGGTTTACAAAGGACCTCTATAATTAGGAGGGAACCAAAGATCCATAGGCTATGATTTTTTTTTTATGGTCACCTTCTATTCTCCTCTCCCTAGAGAGGAGCATCTTTGTAACCCCTACCGTGTGGATCACTGCTAGAGAGAAGGACACTTGACCTCCTTCATCTTCCCTATGGATCTATAAGAATTCAAGGATATACGATCTTCCTAGGTACTATCTTTTTCATATATGTAGTTTTGAATTTCGTAAATTTATTTTTTCGTATCGATCTTCGCACGACGATGAAACTTTTTCGAGAAAATTTAGGATGTTTTTGTTTTCTGTTCTTTCGCTACAAATGTGATGTCGCCCCTGGATTTCCTAATAGTCCATGGATCTATGCAATGAGAATCAGATCGAGATGAAATCATGATAATGAGATCGATTCACCTTTAAATATAGACTCTAAATAATCTCATTCATAAGTTACTCAAGAGATACATCAAGATAACTGGACATACTGGTATATTATGTACCTATCCAAATGATGGAGGTGGTTGGTCTCATAATTGCTCGTCTAGGGATATAGTGCAGGTGCTCATTGGATAATGAGTTCACTGATTGATCAGCTTACGGAACATTGGATGGTTGATGATACCTCATTGTCAGACAATAATTTTGTAGTCCCAGTAGTATATTTGATTCTTAGACTTGAGATAACAAGGATGTCCTGCATGAGTACTTCACTCTTTGATACCAGACTTACAGGATTGAAAGTTCCAAATATAGCACAGCTAGTTATCAGGAGTGGCAACCAACCTTACAAGGGTAATTGAGTGTTAATAAAGGATCATTTACTCTCGGTATCATGAGAGAAATATCCTATATATTTTTGCTCAAGTAAATCTCTGGTCAGGGTCATTCGGATTAAGAGAAAAAGTTCTCTAGGAGAATCCGATTAGAGCAAGACTCGAGTAGAAACCATATAGGCCTAATAGTACCATGCCCAATATGTAGATGCAGGACTATAGGTATATGATAATTGAGGGCAGATATGTCCAAAGGATTAGATTCCCTTATATCGTCTCGAGACTACGGACGTACTAGGCCAGAAGGAGTTTTAAGCCAGAAGAATGAGTTAAGTGAATCATTATGGAGATAATAATTTACTAAGCCAGAATGAGTTCTGACAGATATGACTCATCGCTAGCTCAATATTGGGCATAGAGGGTCACACACATATGGTAGGTGTTGTGACGAGTAGAGGTTCATATATGAGATATCCGTTAGAGCCCTTATCTTATTGAATATCTAATAAGCCCCTGAATTATTAGATCCTATGGATGAGATCCAATAAGAGCTAATGAGAGATTATTAGATAGAGATCCATTAATTTAAGAGGCTTGGGTAGTTGGATAGAGATCCAAAGACTCCAATAAGATAGGATCAGGTTAAGTTAATAAATGACCTCTTTAAATAGGAGCGAACTAAAAGGCCCTTTTAGCAACCATCTCCTATTCTCGTCTCTCTCTCTTCTTCTCAGCTAGTAGCCCTTATTTGGGACATGTGGATAGCAAAAGGGTCCTTTTGATTGGAGGAGATCATGTAGCAATTTGAGGAGCATCTTCGTAGCCCCTGCCATATGGATCATTGTTAGAAAAAATGGCAGTTAACCTCCTTTATCCTCTCCCATAGATCTATAAGATTTCATATTATGACCAAAATTGGCACAAAGAGCGGGGGTGAATTAGTGCATCGTAAAAACATCAACGATATAAAACTTCATTCGATAAAACTTGTATCAAAAATACTTTAAACTTAAAGTGTTCATAAGTAAGTGAGAGCAGTGAGCAAGTAAATCAGTGAGTAATAAAAATTAAAAGCATAAAAGAAATGACACAAAAAGAGGGCTCACCGAAGTTTATAGTGGTTCGATCATCCTAACTTACATCCACTCATGATTCCTCCTCCGTCGAGGCCATCGGCTTCCAATAACGATATTCTTTCAACGAGTGAAGATCAACTACTCTTTTATAGCCCTTTTCTCCTTTTCACAGATTTAGGATCTAACATTTGCAAGCACTCACTCTTCTCTTAAATTGAAATTAATTTAAAGTTAGAGGAGGGGAACTCTCAACAAATTATAATAGCATTTTCCCACTATTATGTTTTCAGATTTGTGTGTTCTAAGTATGGATGAGAATGGTATTTATAGACCCCAAATGGATTCAAACTTGGAGCTAAAACTAGTCTCATCTCGGGTCTTCAGATACTAATAGTACCACCACCTACAACACCATCGCCACCGCGATACCATCGCCTGACACAGTTTTAAAGATTATGTCTTAGATATTGAGCTTTAGGTGGTTCCATCGCTTGTTCTGGTGATGCCACCTCCTGACCCAACTTTTGGGTCACTGAATGAGTCTTTCTCTTGGCCTAAAACAATCATAACTTAGGCCTAATGAGTCCCTAATTGAGTTAGCATTATTACAACAAAACTAACTTAATTAGCCCCCTAAATTACTTCGATATAGACAAAAATGATTACAAGCATCAATCACATGCTATCCGGCATGTCATTGGTTTATCGGCACTTCGTTCGAACCTTCAGTGTATCGTCCTCTCATTTGACGTATTGCCCAATTGGCATATTCACTTCGCAATGTTCGATCTCCTTGATGTAATGTCATATCTTTCGGTGCAATGACCGAACTCATCATACGAAGCCTTCTGCTGACACGTCGACTGATCCTTCAACCGACATTCAATCTTCTGACATGTTTCACTCCGACCCAATATTGATTCTTCCTGCTTTAATCAAATTATCTCTCTATGATCGAAGCTAGTCCTATGTCATTCAAAACGTAGATTAAATCATAACTTTATTAATTGGTTTCATCATCAAAATCTGAGATTCAATATTTTAGGGATATACGATCTCCTTAGGTAATACATATTTCTTATACATGCGATTTTGGTCTTACGGTTTTTATGCACTAATCTTCGCATGACAATGAAATCTTTTTCTTATAGAAATCTGAGATTTTGTTCTCTTCTTTTGTTATGCATGTAATGTCGTCCTAAGATTTCTCTATACAAATTTATGATGGTCGACATTCCCTTAGCATACAACATGATCATAGGCCAACCTACGCTCAACAGGCTAAGGGCAGTGGTGTCGACCTATCACATAGTTATGAAATTTTCAATATGGGCTGATATCAGAGAGATGAGAAGTAGCATGAGGGAGTCATGCCATTGCTATCTAATGATGATCTCCATATCAAAAAAGGTTCAACCTGAGGTGCCACCGTTGGACCCTCGAAATTTTGCTAAATCCCTCCCACATCTAGAGCCGATCCAAGAGAGGTGTACTCACCACTAAGTCGTAGTCATGTAAACTTTTCATAAACTTCAAATCTCCAAAAACCTTCGACTTCACAGGAGATGCCTCCTCTGATAAAGGGGAGGACATGACCTCCTTCGCCCTTAGACTGTCGAAAGATGGAGCACAGACCTCGACCAATTGATGACCAAAGGATCGGAAGGAACATATACGAGAAATGAAAGATATCCCTATATGAGGTGGAAGAGTAGGATGACTAACTAGTTTGTTATAGAACTGATGACAGGGTGAGGGACTCAAATGACCTACCTAATTAAGAATCAGGGCAAGGTGGAGAATGCTTCTACGGAGGCCTTAGGGGCAAGGCTGAAACCTTCTAGGGAGGTTTAAATGGAAGAATAAATATCACTCTATAAGGGGAGATGATTTATAAGAAGGATGCTAATCACTTACTCCTACATTCAAGACAAGTGTCTCTTTATGACAATTCCCAAGAGATAGATAGCAAAGAGGATTCAAAATCTACCACGGTAGAGGGAGAGCCTAAAATCAACTAGGACGAAGGGATGACTTGAAACTCACTATAGTAGGAAAAGAATATGTAATCTATCACGATGAGGAAGGACTTAAAGCCCACCATGGTGGTAGGATGACTCAAAATCTGTCATAACGGAGGGAGAACTTAAAATCTACCATGGCGAGAGAATCCAAAATTTGCCACAGTAGGGGGAGGACCTGAAGTCTACCATAATGGAAGGATGACTTGAAATCTGCCATGGAAAAGGAAGGACTTAAAGCTTGTCATGGAAAAGGAAGGGCTTGAAGCTTGCCACGATAAAGGAAGGACTTGAAACCCATCACGATTGAAGGTGGACTTGAAACCCACCACGACAAAATGAGAACTTAAAGCTTACCATTATAAAGGAAGAACTCGAAACCCGCCATGACAGACAAAGGATTCGAAGTTCGCCATGGCAAACGAAGGATTCAAAATATGTTATAATGGAGGCATTAGATAAAATGTCTCTTGAGGAGTGAGTTAGGAAAACTCAACCTATAGTAAGAGAAATCCATTACGACATAAGAGTAGGGCAAAATATGCTTGAGGCATCTGAGTTAGGAAAAACTCGCCCACGCTAAGAGAAATTCACCGTAGCAAAGATGCATGACAAAATGTACCTAAGATATGTAAGTCTAAAAAACTTCGCCTATGCCAAAAGAAATCCACTATGACGAAAGCATAGAAGGAGATGTGCCTGAGATGTATAAGTTAGAAAAATCCAACTTGCGCCAAAAGAAATCCACTATAGTGGAAGCACAAGATGAGTTATATCTGAGACATATGATTGGGAAAACCTAACCCATGCCATAAGAAATCTGCCATGGCGGAGGCATAGTATAAAATATGCTTGAGATATTTGAGTCAAGGAAACTTGATCCATGCCAAGAGAAATTCACTATAGTAGAAGCATAGGTGAAATATGCTTAAGGCATGTTAGTTGAAAATTTTTGAACCATGTCACGAGAAATCCACTATAATAGAAGCACAGGACAACTTGTGTAAGTCGAGAAAACTCAACCTACAATAAAAAAAAATCTATCATGATAAAAGCGTAAAGTAAAATATGCCCAAGGCTTATGAGTCGAGAAAACCCAATTAACGCTAAAAGAAATCTACTACAATAAAACTCGATTCGCACTAAGAGAAATTCTCTATGTAGAGGCATTGGGTGAAATATGCCTTAGGTGTGTAAGTCAAGAAAACCTAACACATACGAAGAGAAATTTTTATGACGAAGGCCTATAACAAAATATGTCCGAGGTATATGAGTCGAGAAAACCTAACCTATGTCAAGAGAAATCTACTATGATAGAAACATAGAACAAAATGTGCTCAAGGCATGTGAGTTGGAAAAATCCAACTCATACTAAGAGAAATCCATTATGACAAAATTTGACTCCACCTGACTAAAGTGTGTCCTTTGGACTCTACAAATAAGTTGGCAATGGACCCATTAAATGAATTAAATATTATACTTTGGGCTCCTCTAACAATAGCCCTGAAGTATGCCAGAGGAGAACAAATGATATTTAATATATTAATGATCAACCATCATCTAACATATAAGTACAATATGAAAACTATCGTGAAAGGAAAAGGTCCAGGTCACTCTTCACTTGTTTGCTCACATGGATAAAAATCCAAGGCAAGGCATTCAAGATTGTCTCATTCTGCCACTCACGTGAACAATATGCTAAGAAGAAGATATTAGAGTGATAAAAAGGTTATCACATTTAAGGTTATGAATAAAATTGAAGCCTTGACTCTATACTAAGGAGGGACTCTTTTTATAAAAAAAAAATCTGCATCCACTAAGAGACTTCGATCACTAACTTGAGATACTCTTACGTCCTCGGGTTTAGATCACGTCGAGTTGACTCAAACGTCAATAATGATTATCTTTGACAAAAATAATTATGAACCACAACAAACAGTTATCACAACATTCCATCTTATTATAAACTAAAAATTAGAATTAGATAATTATCCATATATCCCTGTTTTAATTTGATTAAAGATACCTGTTATTTCATTATTGTGTGGCATGTATTCCCTCTATCCTTGAAATTTTGTAACCATAACAAAATCATTACTTTTAATAATACTATGGAGATCAAAATTTCTTAGGGTTCATCGATGATATTAGTGTGGTTATCATAAGCTACGACAATTTGTTGCAAACACGTACTAAAACTATTGGACCTTTATACTACCGTATCAAATCTCGAATCTCAAAAGTCAACACCTCAAAATCTATCAACTATTTTTCCTATGAATTGTGACATCAGCGCACTCTAGACATTAAGGAAGTTGGCCTATCAATGACCTTTATACTCTGAATAATTAGCACAAAAGTAACTGATCTTCTAATTGACAACCAATGAGATTTTTTTATAAATAAATAAATATGAATTGATGTATATAACGTTCACATAAAGTTTTAAATTTGAGACACATCACTTATGCACTCAATATCCCAATAGAGATAACGAATAAATAAACATGATGAATTGAAAATCCATTAACATATGACTTGATGACAGGACCCAATTAACATTCGGATCACACGAAGATTAATCCAAAATGAAGAAATATTTCAAGAATAATGGAACATGAAACATTCTATTTTTTTTCTCGATTAACCTGTGTATAAAAGACTATTGTATATATGATAATGAAGATCAATTACGATTTATTAAAATTATTTCATCTTTGTTAGATATTATTTGGATATGTTAAAAAATACATTCAATCTCGATGTTGATATATGTCGACCACAAAGAATACATCCGAGTCCATATTAACCCTCGAGCAAGCATTTGAGTTAATCACACTATATTTTTTTATTTTTTAATCATAATAATTTTTTTTTAAAAAAAAAAATAAGAATTAGTGATCTTTCCATAACCGCCAATCTAATATTATATTCTTATTATATGAGACTTATAAAAATAAGTTATCCTACGAGTGTACGAGGGGGATGGTAGGGTATTGTTCCCCGATATATGATTCTTCCATGGCAAGGTGATCCATTATTGTACATTAATCACCATGATATTTTTTTTTTCCTTCCAAAAAAACAAAAAAACTTGAACCCAATGTAAGCGGTTCGATCCACTCTCCGCAAATTTCATCGAACCCGAACCACAAGCGAACCCGGTCCGTGTTGCGGTTCGACTGGGTCGAGCCGTTCCGACCGCCTGCTGCTGCCTGCTTCCTGCCCAAGCAATCTGTCTCCCTCCGCTGCGGCCTCCGTTACGCCCTACTGTTACCATTTTAGTGTGGAAGAGAGAATAAAGCCCTTTGCAGTAGCACCAACAGAGCCGGCATCGAAAGCGCATCCAATGGCCCGCTACGACCGCGCCATCACCGTCTTCTCGCCCGATGGCCACCTCTTCCAGGTCGAGTACGCCCTCGAGGCCGTCCGCAAGGGCAACGCCGCCGTCGGCGTCCGCGGCACCGACACGGTCGTCCTCGGCGTCGAGAAGAAATCCACCCCGAAGCTCCAAGACTCCCGGTATTGCTCCTTCACCTCCTCCTTTCGTGATCCTCATTAGGTTTTTGTGCCCCGATTCGTTAGGGTTTCTTCGTGATCGCGTTACCGTTCTTTGTTTCTTTCCTCGCAGATCAGTGCGCAAGATCGTAAGCCTGGACACGCACATCGCACTGGCGTGCGCGGGCCTCAAGGCCGACGCCCGCGTGCTTATCAACCGCGCCCGCATCGAGTGCCAGAGTCACCGGCTCACCGTCGAGGACCCCGTCACGGTCGAGTACATCACCCGCTACATCGCCGGCTTGCAGCAGAAGTACACCCAGAGCGGCGGCGTCCGGCCCTTCGGCCTCTCCACCTCATCGTTGGCTTCGATCCCTATACCGGCGTCCCAGCGCTCTACCAGACCGACCCCTCGGGACCTTCTCGGCCTGGAAGGCCAACGCTACTGGGAGAAACTCCAACTCCATGCGGGAGTTCTTGGAGAAGAACTACAAGGAGACCTCCGGGCAGGAGACAGTCAAACTGGCCATCAGAACGCTGCTTGAAGTGAGTTTCTTTGTTCATTCCTTTGTTTATGGGTGGCGATTTTGTTGTTGCTTGAACTGTTCGTCTTCTTGATGAGTTCAAACCATCTTCCTTAATTTTGCCAGAACCTGCTTTTGAAGTTAAACTGCGTGGTCTTAACCTGAAATCTTAAGGTGGATACTACTATTGTGCCTTGTGTTATCAAGGTAGATGGTTCCCCAATCTACCTGATATTTTGTTGGACTATAGTTGGCCTCATCTCCTCAAATCGCTAAGAAGTAAGCATTTATTTGTGTTATATTCTAAATGCATAACACAAACAGGGTTGTACTTAGGTTGCATATATCTAGCTGCTTGGTTGTTCAACCCACCGATGAACTAGTGTATAAGGTTCCCATGGCTGATGTACAATTGGATTTAAACCTCAACGTAGTAGGTCAGATTGGCTTCTGTACTCTGGTGTAGTTGATACGAGAAATGATACGTGAGGGTGTTAACAAGAATTAGAAATTCATTCATCTGTTATTTAATCACATGCAAGTGCCCCAGTATCTGGCTCCAGTTTGAGTACACCATTGAGTATCATCTCATTTGGCCTTTTATTTTTCTGGCAAATCGGTTCTTTATCCTCTTGAGGTTCAGACTGGTTGCACATTTTCGTATGGCTTAATTGTTGCTGCATGAGACATTCTCAGTTCTGAATGTAGATGCAACATAGAATGGAACATATACTGTAAAAAAAAAAAAAACGTGTATCTTCATTTCTCCTAAATGCATTTGAAAACTGGGATTTGTTCATATAGTGTTGATCAACTGTACCTTAGTTATCATGACTTCAGTTTTCTTTCATTTAAATTTGTTATCATTGTTTTTTTTTTTTTTGTTATCCCAAAATATTATATTCTTGCAAATCCTCCTCAGACATCAGTATTCATTATTTGATTCGTCCATGATTGCTATTAAACAATTGAATACAACCGCCACTTTCAGAAGCTTACTCTTTATACTTGATATTTTCTTTCAAATGAATACACACCTTCCATTTACGCCATATACTAGCAACACAAATTTTCACACTTTTATCCTCTTGAAGCATATCTATTTATGCATTTAACAACTAAACATTGGCCCATTATTTATGGTTGCTTCTTGTCATCATTTTGCTGTCAACTTCCGTTCAAGATCTTCCTTACTGTCCAACAATTTATCATCACTCTATAATACAGTATTGCAATTATGATCCAGCATTTTATCATCTACTAGCAACTTACGTTTCCTCTGTATACCCAGGAAAACAAACTAGTTAGTTGATCAGGTGAGTCCTTAGTTACTTTACTGTAGCATAACATTTTGTATGAGGGATTGTATTGTATGTTTTTGGTTCACTTGTATAGTGATATCAGATCAACGACTTAATATTTCTACCAAGCTTCTGTATTGGCTGCCTAGGGGGTTTCAATTTGTCGCTTGGCAAATATGGCTTGGCACTATATGACTGTCACTTACCCTGTTCTGATGAAACATGCTAAAAATTGGCCTTGCCATAGATTAAATTGACAAAATCATATTGTTCAAAATCCATTCCTTGATTTTTTTTTTTCTACTGAAAATACTACCATTATTTTATTTTTTTAATAATTCTATATTTGAGCTTTAATAGAGTTTACTTGCTTTGTTTTCATTCCTCCTTTATTTTTTTCTCGATGCAGCATCCTAAAATTTTCTTCGCATCTATCTGCTGGGCTAAATTTTCATCCAGAGCCCTCTTGCATCTAATTTTTCCATTGTATTTGTTAGTACTTTCTTTTCTTTCATTAGTATTCATACTTTTAATGTATGCGAACATTAAGTGCATCCCATGTCTAATGTTTGTTTACCAACTTGGACAATTTGCATCTTCTTCAATGAAGCTGGTATCTTTTCCTCTTTTTTGTCAAAATGGAACATCATACTGCAAAATCCAAAATTAAAAAAGTGTAGGAGTTGCATTTTGTCATTTGGATTTGATGAGAATAATTATAATTTCTTTATTTAGGTTGTTGAGAGCGGTGGAAAGAACATAGAAATTGCTGTAGTGACCAAAGAGCATGGTCTTCGTCAACTTGATGAAGCTGAAATTGATGCAATTGTTGCTGAGATAGAGGCAGAAAAAGCTGCAGCTGAGGCTGCAAAGAAGGCCCCTTCGAAAGATACCTAAATTTAGATATTCTGATCAGCTCCAGTAACTTTTCCTATTTAAAGTTGTTGTTGTTTTTTTTTTTAAATTTCTAAGACTTCTTATTTGTGGGCATTATGGTTTAATGTGAACTGGTAGAACTTCATTCATTTTTGAACAAGTTTTCCTTGTATGCAAAACTCACCTTCATCTTTTACTAATGCTTCTTTTGTTGTTGGTCAATATTTGGTTACACTGATGTTGCATATTTACTTAATTAATACTGTGGAAACAAAATCGACATGATTTTAAGGTCATGGTGATATGAAATGGCAATTGTGCTGATGGCCAAACCTGTGTTAATTTCCAACTAATAATGATGGCATTTTCACATGTTTTTGCAGTACTAAAACTGGTGTTTTTGCCCTTTATTTAAGTTGTTTATTGCAGCTTCTTGGGTTAGAAAACCAGGTAGTTGTTAAACCGTGCTGGAAGATAAGTTGGTAACTTTGTTGCTTGCTCATGGTTGGTTCAGCGGGTTTGTATTGAGGGGAAACTTTTTTATAGTCAAGTTTAGTTATTGAAATCAAGGATCTAAACACTGGTCTGCCACTAGTTTTGTTAACCTATTGGATGGGTAATGATGCATCGAAGCGTACGTTTCAAGACCCGTACTTGGTTGGACCAGCAAAGACCAGTTGGTATCTTCTGGTCCAATTGGCTTTTGGATCATCGGTTGATATTAGCTGGAAAGATGGTCTGTACGTCTCTATGAATGCTTTTCGGTCAGTTGTTGTGGCTTGAAGAATGGATTTTGTTGGTCCATGGTTTCACACGTTTGTCATCCTTGATTAGTGGTGAGTTTCTCTCACCTCAAGAATACAAAAGATAAGGGTAAGGGGTAAAGGAAATCTACATGTTCCAAAATAATATGCTACAACTTTCAGGATAAATATCTTAATGTCACAAAATAAAACTAATGTATTATTAAAGAATTAATGCTGTCATTTTTTTTCTTGTTTATTAGGATTCAATAATTAATTAATATTATATATATAATTATTGTATACAATAATTGTTAGATGTTATTAAAATAATATGTTATTGAATATGAAATAATATATTGTTGAACTAAATTTGTTTTTTATTTAATGCTAACATCATAAACAATGTACTAGATTTTTAGGTGTTCCACATTTTTCATAACTGTCATATGAACTTAGTTTATATAAACAATCTAGATGATTCTATAAATATTTAGATACTTGATGTAGTTGTTGTTAAGAATTACGGATGTAAACAGTCAGCTATATGTTACATTTGTCATTTTGGCTACCATGACAGTAGTAGCTGTGAATGATATTAGTATGTATGGTTTGTGTTCCATTAGTGCTGCAACCAGTTGATATTTTAGGCTCATGACATCTTCCCTGAAAAATACTCTCACTAGAGCTGATAATTGTCTCGTTGACGACTTGCTGAGGTAGAAAACAAGCAGCGTGAACTGTTTTTAATTATATGTGGTACAGGAACAAAGGCACCTGTTAAGTTTCAATAACTGTTTGTCAATTAATTATTTGCTACCGTTCAGCATCCATACCATGTTTGACAGCAGATGATTCAAATAAACCTCAAATCATATGGATATGTGTCTGTTTAGCCTTTATTCATCCATGTTTATTCATCTGTCTCGTGTGAAAAAAATGAGGCCTACATCTGTTGAGCTCAGACTAATCAAATCTCTATATATTGCTTAGCTTGTTGACTAAGTAGCCAGTCTCACCTTTCTTATAATTTTTTATACCGATAGCAGATTCTGACTTTTTATAAAGGAAGGGCACATGGTTGAGCGTCAGAGACACAAACAAACAATCTTCTGCATTGTGCTTCGAAGTGTGTCGTCCAACTTTTTTTTTTCTCTACTTGGTAAAATGTGGGTAGTAAATGACTCAACCAGGAAGCATCACATAAGAATTAAGAGTAAGAGAGACAATAATTACTCACAAAGCAAAGATGAGATGTATGTGATTGGGTCAATAATTTAGTTTGGGCAACAGCGATGAGGTGTGTTCGGTTAAGGTGGAGACAGGTAGAAGAATGATGTTGGTTACAGTGATAAAAGATACCCCTTATTGGACGGGATGGCTCTCTTTTTAAAGACCCGAGACAAGATAGGATGATATGGAAGATAATGCTTATCCATATGGAAGATACATGAACATAGCTTAAAATAAAGAATTCCTCGAGCCTTGAGGAGTCGAGGCTGACCGAGAGATGTCATCTTTAATATTCTGATGTGTAAATGCAAGACATCCTAACAATAGAAAATATGGATCAGAGGAGAACCATGGATTAAGGGACAACTCCTCGGATTGAAGCTCACTCATCCTCCTGATATCATTCACTACCGGAGAAGGGCATCCGCCGCAAGTCTTGATACAAAATCTGAAACCATGTTTTTTTTTAGAACATGGGTTGGAACAGCTGCATCACCCAAATCACGGAATTTACAACGGTGGCAAAAGCGCCTACCTTTTTTTATAGCCAAACATGCTCATTGTTTATTGGACTTGTCCTTGAGGAGTATTATCACCTCTAAAATTTTAGTGCAGAATTTACTTGGAAACGAATCCGTGAAATCTTTGCTTACTGACAAATGTATCATTAGTTATATCACTGGAAGATGTATTGAGGTATATGCTGCCGGTTGCTACGTAACATGGTAATACATTATTTTGTGGATGTGGACATTTGCCTTTCAACTACTTAAGGATTAACTATGCTTTTGTTTGGAAATACAATTTAAAGTTTCAAATACTTTTTGTGTGTTGACCTCGCCTTCTGTTGTGCTGGCAGTTGATCACAGTAGCTTGCCAATTCATTGTGATAATATGATGCACACAGTCCAGCTTTCATGCATCTCTAGAACTGATCAAATTGCTGATCCTATTTTATCATTTCTGTAGAGATGGATGATTGCATCAATTTGTTGAACATATTTAACCTTTTATGGTATATGCATCTTAGTGTTAAAAGATGGAACTTTTTTCTTGAAGGGAAGTTATTTCATAGGACATGCATTTACCTTTCCTCTAAAATTTGGAAGTAAATCACACATAATTGTTACTTTAACTTGAGGATTTCACATCTCAAAAGGTAGAGAGAGAGAGAGAGAGAGAGAGAGAGAGAGAGAGAGAGAGAGAGAGAGAGAGAGAGAGATATTATCTCCGTCTTGATCTCAGGGTTAGCGATTCAAAGTTTTTTACCATGAATGGGATAACGATTGGACAGCTAACTCTTGGAAGTCCCACAACATCTGCAAGCACTAAATGCCATAATATATATTTAGAACAAACTCCTCAACCCTTCACATAAATTCCCGTCCTATTAGGTGCTATCCGATGTAAATTTATACATCGAGTTGGCAAGAAGCTTTCCTGCTGGAATTATCTGTTTGGTTTTGGTGGTGGGGGGAAACCATGCAATGCACAATGCACTGAGTCGAGGAGCTTGACAGGATGGTTGCCAACTACCAACGATATAGGAAAGGAGAAATCAGAACCCATATCTAAGACTGGCCTACAATGATATAGAAACAACTGTGATGGGCACCATTTGGTCTAAATTTCATGATTCCTAAGCATTTGCAAGTCATGTATGAAAAGAGATTTATGAGTATGTGCAGTGCACATGACAAGCATTTATATTTCTAGTGTTTGCATCTTTTAAGTAAATACTGCAAGTCAACATTAACATTTTTAAAAGAGAAGCTATTGATTGTTTGTTGCCACTGCACTGGTTTGAGCATTAGGTAATAACAGACCCAAAGGATATTGTTCTGTTTAGAAAAATAGAACATACCTAACCTGTTTAGAAAAAGTGGAACTTAGGTGATGGAAAAGCACATTTCTTTATTAAGCTCTTTTTTTTTTGTTTTTTGGTGTGGAAACTTTTAGGTGGTGTTCTGTCTTAAGGCCTATCCAAAGATCTTCCATGTGCAACTCATAAAAAATCTGCAGGGTATCATCCGGTTGAAGATATGACCTCCCAGTTTAGCTTGACATTTAGGATGAGTTGCTTGCAGGAATTTGAGGGCCAAAGTTGTCGAGAAATGACTCATGGAACTCATTATTAAATGTTAAACTAGATGTATTGTGAAGACCAAACAGAGTTGCTATCACAATAAGAATCAAACTCCTCAAAATGCCGAAGCAAAAACTTGGTGGAACATTACTAGCATAAAAAAGGATCCAGCATCAAAGAATGAAAAATGCTTCTTGAAGTTGTGCAGTCGGTATGTGAGTTGTGTATTTTAGAATAGAACAATGGATTTGGAGTTCAGAGCATTTTGAAGTTGTGCCCAAATTATTAGTTTGCTTATATTTGAGATGATTTCTGAGACTAAAGATAATTCTCTGCCATGAATTACATGTGAATCGATGGAAGAAACTCTTTTCTCATGTTTGTTGCATCGTTCGAGTGTATATATTTAACTTGTCAACTAAGCCGGAAAGATGTTTGAGGTATTTCTGACTGTTGCTCCCAGAACATGATAAAACATCATCACAGTACGTTTTGTATTTCCCAGCTTAGTAGCTAAGCGGCCCCAACTCCCAACTGGTGTTTGCGATGCTGTTCAAGTGTGGCTAAACGTTCGGTAACTTTTTGTGTGCAGATTTATAATCCCATAGCCGATCACTACATGCGTCCTGTTCATGGAGCCCATCATGAGACAACAAGAGGATAAAGACGTGGACAACGGGATCCTTGCCCCGATACCTCAATTCAGATAAGGGAGGACGGGTGTTAGGTGATGGCTTTTTGATGTCTGTGGTGTGGGGAAAGCTTAGCTGCTGCTACGCTCACAAAGGGGGTCGCCATGGATAAGGTTGAAGTTTCTTAGTTGGGATCTCTCCACTCTTTATCAAGTTTGGTTACCTACCTTCCGCACATCACGGCTTGTTGCCTCTCATCCACACCCACATGCACTGCATTCGACTGGCCAAGGCCTCGAGTGCTTCACACACGGCTTCAATTAACATTGCAGAAGCCAGACCTTGATTAAACAACCATTTATGATCCTGTTTGTTTTCTTTTGTGCGCTCGATAAATCCTTGGAAATAAGAAACGGCAAGCATTCCTTTAGATTACTACTTTATCTGCTTATAATTTTACAAAATGGAAGAAGAAAAATGAAGTGGAGTAAGACTATTGGACAACTAATATTAGCCTTTCCGTTTCATCCGAGGCTTTTGCAGTCCCTTCTGCTCCGTTGCCGAATCTGTGATCCCAAGCTGCAGCTGAAAGGAAGGCTCTTGGCGAGGAGGAGGGCTGATGCAGAGCTCCAAATTAAGGTCGGACACTTGGGTGCTTGTTGCCGCCGTGCCGATGACTCCTCGCCGCTACTCTGCTGCTGCTCCTCTTCCTTCCTCTCCGAGGAGATTGCGATGGTTGATGATGCACGCTCGTCGATCGGCCGGTGAGTCATAGGATCCACACCTCTGCTCAATAACTTCCTCCTGATGTGCGTGTTCCAGTAGTTCTTTATCTCATTATCCGTTCTCCCCGGCAGTCTCGCGGCTATCAATGACCATCTGTGTTAGAGTTAGGATCTATACGTAGGTTAGGAGCCTTGCGTGTGAGGAATACACAGAGGTGCTAAAGCTTACCTGTTGCCCAGCAGACGGTGGAGGTTGATGATGCTCTCATCCTCCTCCTGGGTGAAGTTGCCGCGCTTGAGGTCCGGGCGGAGATAGTTGATCCAGCGGAGGCGGCAGCTCTTGCCGCACCGCAGGAGGCCGGCGGCCCTCGGGAGGGTGCGCCATCCGCCCTCGCCGTGGGCTCGGATGTGGGCGATCAGGCGCTCGTCCTCCTCCTTGGTCCAGGCGCCCTTGTTGGTGTGAGCTTTCTCACAGCATGGAGACCTCCCCATGTTCCTCTCTCTCTCTCTATTCTCTCTCTTGGTGGTCTCCCTATATAGCCAACGAGTTGGTGAGAGAGAAAGGGAGAGGTTTCTGACGTCATGGTACCATCCACTTGTAGCGAGGGGTGGAAAAGGGAACGGGCACATGAAGGATGCGTACAAGGCGTCGAGTAGGGAGTTCGGTAAGCAACAAACAATGGCTGGCACCGTTGCGGGTCAGATGTTTTCCCCCTCCCCTCGCTTGCACAGGTTGATGCGTTATGTCAACGTGCTTGACTTGGATCGGAGTCAAAACGTTGCATGCTGATTAGGTTACATTTACACAAATATATCGGTTGACTAAATCTACTTTTAGATGGCTAACCATGACCAGAGTATACTATTTCTTGGTTCTACTAGCTAGTGTGCACCACGCGTTTGCTGTATGTGAGTATGCTCTGACTTTGGCAAGGATTTCCAATCGGATTTAGTGCGTCTACGAACATCAACAGTAGGAGAAACTGGAAAGTTCTGGCGGTTAAGCCTCGTGAGCTTTTACATTGACCAAAGACCCCCTTGAGCGTAATTCAAATTGAAAAAAAAAAAATTCACTATCAATGTGTTTACGGATCTTCATTAGGATTTTATGAAAATAACACTTCATACTATCTCATAAATTATGTATATGTATGCTATTGATTTAAAATATTTAAGTTTGAATTATTATTATTATTATTTGTAAAAGATAAGCGACGAAGGTGGATTCTCAGGATCTTACGATGATAAAGTCTTTTTTTTTTGTATGATCTGATAAAGTTTTTAATAACTAAGTTAGCTAGTATCTTCAAAAATATGTTGGATGAAGTTAGTTTTGAACAATCAATGATAAGTGAGTTTGATTTATCACTATCAGTTTAGTATTTTAAATATATAAAAAAATATTGGATGAGGTTTAAGGCCTTCAACCTTTTTAATACTTAATCCATGGTAATTGAGTCTGATACACTGAATATTTAGGTATAAAAATTATGATAAAACATTTAAGTACCTATTTCTACCAAAATCCATTGTAAGCATCAGCATCTAAATTTTAGTTTAAGTAGATCGGGCACATGTTGGTACCAGAGAGAGAGAGAGAGAGAGAGAGAGAGATGGGGACGAACATCAAGCAAGTGGGGGCCTTTTGGCTCTTTATCTACTGCCATGGCATTCCCCACAGCACATGCCATTTTCTGTTTGCACTCCTCTCGAATTATGTATTCCATGAAAAATTCCAGATTCTCTTCTTCCTCAAAGGACTTGTAGTATAGTTTCTCTTTAAAGATAGGGCCACGAATGACGTAGCACAAGAGCTCAAACATGGTAAGAGTTGACCGACTTCCGGATTTCCATACCCTACATTGGATCCTGTCTCTTCCTGGTCTAGTATGTTCCACGCCACACACTTTCCAATTCACAATCCAATATATGGAGACTCAGTTTTTTCTTTCTTTTTAGGCTTTAAACGATATGTCCTTTCAAAGTTTGGAAATATCTTTTGGCCTTTCCAGAATTTAATATTTAATATAATTCTCCTTATGCTTAGATCTTTTAAATATCTATTATTTCAAATGTTCAACTCCACACACACACACACGTACTAAGCAGCTTGCCGTTGTTTTTTTTCTTATTTCTAAAATATTATTTTAGTTTAGAGATATTTAAAAATATTAACATCTTAATTGGTTTTAGCATATGAAGGTTACGGATAAATCAAGATTTGTAGTGCATCGATTAGCAATCGGTACGATACGTATTGAGGTATGATGTATCATATGTTAATACGTTATGGAGTATTGATGATACAATAAAATTACTAAAAATAGTTTTAAAAATATTTAAAAATAAAAAAATAGATTAAGAATTTTAAGTTAGAAATAAATGTAAATATAGTATAATTTTAGTAAAAAATAAATTAGGAAAGATTAGTGACACATCTTTTGAAGGCTTTGAGTAATTTTATAATACGCTATGAATCATTCTTTTGTTAATATTAAATTAGCTAAAAGAAATATTTTGAATTATTAGATTATTTTTAAACAACTTAAACTTTGAGATTCAAATGAATAAAGCAACCAATCGATGGATATATTTAGTTTTACCACCAAAAAGAATGATAAAACTCCATGAACGACACATTGGGGTCCTCGATCTTATATATCTATATATTAATTTGACATATTTGTTAGACTTAATTATGAAATTAATCCCACGATATAGTATACAGATACACCATTTGCCAGACTGAATCATGTAGTTAAGGTTGTAGTCTGATCATTATGAACCACATGTATTCTCGATATTAAGGTTATGATCCTCTTAGTTTTCTATTGTTTTGACTTACTCTAACATCATCTTTGAATCTTCATTATAGAATCAAAGATCGATGAGACGAATCTCTACTTCCCTAGCTCTTTATCTAACTCGGCACACCACAATCTTAGTTGCATGTTATAAAAGACATATAGTTTCTCAAACTGTCTATTTAATAGTCTATTGCGAACTTTCGTATGAATTAATATAAACGTTGATCGATTAAGTTTGTAAACATTAGATGTTATTGTCTACAAAAATACATGGACAACAACTTTCCTTAAATCTGGTGTGTACTCTCTAAATTATAGTCGATTACACAAAGATATAAATAGGATCTTATTAGCATAACAAATAATTAATGTCAAATATAGTTTATAATAAATATGTGTGGAACTTTTCCTCATCCATATTGTAATGACACGATATAATTATAATATCAAAGAATCGACCATTTGTTTCCAGAATAATCGATCCTCTCTAATAGCATTAGTTGCATTGATAATGTTTGACAAAAGTCGATATATGATATTTTTTAATATCGATAATAAATTTGATCGTATTCCAAGACTACACCGAAATTGAATGATCGCATTTAGATAAGATACTATAAGACAAATAATTTCATTAGTATTTTTTAAATATTTAAAAAATTATGAATTGAATTATATTGAATATGAATTTACTTGCAATGCCTTTGTCCATATGAATTTCAATCATATGATCGATGATTTGTAAGTATTGCTTGATCTTAGAACTATTTTTGAATGTTTTATTTACCTCATCTCTTGTTGTACTCATCGTATGTCTAAGATAACACATTTAGGGATGCTTGTCCATATCGATCTTACAAAGGATAACGTAAAGTGGTTCTGCTCTTATTGTGATTTCATTTATGGTATCCCAAAATCTAAAAGAACGTAAAGTTTTTTTCATCTTTTTTCTATTGCTTGATCTTGAATATCTAAAATCAAACCATTCATGTAATAAGGCCCTATCTCTTTTATTGTATTAATTTTAAGATAATAAATTTTTGTAATAAGTTGAGTGACTCCAAGTCTAAGTATTTCATAATTTATATACTTTTGTATCAAAGAGCAGATCCAATGATGATTATATATAAACTATGTGATTGATTATGCTCGAACTACACACCTGTTGATTAATAGTAGCTCATTAATATCCTTTAGTATTAGATTCATGCAATGAGTTGCACATGAAATCTAAAATAATATTTTTATTTTCTCCATTAATTGTAAGTTGATTTTCTTGAAATTTACTCCATTATCAATGACTTTCTGGACAATGTACTGTAGTCCAATTTACTCTACTATGGTATTTATTAGGTTTTCAATATAGTTTGCATCTTGAATCTTATCGAAAGTATTAATTAGCTTATGAAAAATCACTTGTCTATTTCAATACATAAAAAAAATTAATGTTACTCATTCTTATTTGTCATGTTTAACTGTCACATATCAATGTTACTCATATTCGTCCACTACCTCTTGAAGGATTAGATCCAATCATTTAGTTCTGTCACCTCTTTATTTAAATATATGTTGTTGATCTCTATTCTAGACTTTTGAATAGAGGAAACCATGCTATGATAATATGGACCTTGGATTGTATTTGTTAAAATCCTATGGAAGTTGAATTATTTTACAATTGTCTTCTTAATATCTAGATTCGTTTCTTTTGTATATATATCATTGATCTGTATCTGCTACGTTATTTATGAAGGATAAACTTACGAATCATTATTAATAATATTTGGTGTTGATCTTTTACTAAGTCTTCTTATAAAATTACAAATTTCACCTTATCTCATGCTACCAATTCGTCTTAACAAAGGAGGACCAATTAGCTGTCTTATATTGGCTGATCTCTAGATTCCATCTGACACCGACCCATTATGAGTCGGGTCATCGATGTTTCATTGCATTTTTATACATGTATTGATGCTCTAGTAATGCACGTAGCCTTATAGTATTCTTCCTCAACTCTTGTCTTCTTCTTTTTCATTGTATTTTCCCTTGCCTCTTATAACTTATATTGAAATGACTTATAAACTTTTATTGAAAATTCCTTGCATTTTCCAATGATGATGGTTTTTTGTCTATTTTTCAAGAATGATCCTAAGTGTCATGTTCGTAATAAGATTGAATCAAATAAATAAACTATGATTAATTCTAATTTAAAATAATCAAGATATAATTATATATAATAAACCCTACTTTGTTACTATAAATATGTCAATCAACCTATTCGGCATTAAATAGAATTGATTTAATATCATTAAATTTATCATTAAATATACTAATTACAATAATAAAAAGATTTAATTAAATTATAATTAGAATTATTTTACCATTATAAATATGTCAAACACTTTAAGAAGTATTAAATAAGTAAATATGATCTAATATAAGTTAAATTATAATGATATCATCATTAAATATATTAATTACACTATTAATATAATTAATTATTCTTCTTTCATCACTATAAACACATCAAACATTTTGATAGATATTAAAGATATTTAATTAATCAAATATGACTCAAATTTTGATATCATCATAATTAAATACACTAATAATATTATTAACATAGTTAATTAATCCTAATTAGTCATCTTTCTCAAACAGTATTAAAGACATTGAATTGATCAAATATTTATTAAATTATCATTAAACCACTAAATCTACCATTAAAAGTCTAAGATAAATCTACCAACCCTGCGGTAAATCTATCTTGAAAGGTCTTATGGATGATGCAAGACCTAAGGATCATAGTATGATTAATGGTTGAGATCTCAAAGGATCCATGCCACCATCGACTGGGTGATCCTGATGTTGTCTGACAGACTCCCCCAATGACTGTTTTTTACTCCTTTTTATCAATTTTTATATATAAATATTTTGTTTGAAGCACTTTGATTGATATTTCGTTCTCATGATATTTCACTTTGTTATTTGATTCTAAAACTATTAATGAAATCTGGTACAGAGCACACATCACTTCCTACAACATGTACATACACTCGTTTGTTTGCAAAATTACCCAAGTCACGTAATTAACCAGATTTTGCCTAGATATCTAAAAAAAAAGCGTCTTAATTGGCTTCATCCACAGATGTAGAAGTAGATGGGTCTAGCTTAAAAAATGAACTTTAGAAGTAGCTTAGTCTGCCCTGGAAATTAAGTGCCTACCGTGCCCTTCTTGGTTTCACTCCTACCACTCCAAGGAAAAAAACTGACAGAAACCTAATTAAATAGGATACTATTTTGTACTCGGTTAAGACTTCAATTTGGCTCGAGAGTAGCTCTATCCCAAATGCAATCCAACAGATGATAATGGACTCACTCTTATGCCTAAAGCTCACAAATTAGGTGGACAAATGTGATGAACTCATCAAACTTATGAAGAGTGATTCTAACACAACTCCAGTAGCAGTATTTTTGCAGAGACGGACCATTGTGTGAGAACATGCTATCAATCAGCACAGGCCAATTACTTGAAAGATCCAACGAAATGATTCTAACAAAATACCAAATGACGTCCTTCTCAAGAACAAGATGTTGTCAGTGTTCTACTTACAATTGTAGACTACAGGATTCACCATGAGGAATTGAACCCCAGAACCCGGTTCTTGGGTGAAGAAGAATGACATCACTCGAACGCCCAGGAGTTCTCCTCCCGAACCCGTTCCTCATCCTCGGGCGTGAACTCATTTTCAATGTTGAAGATCTCACGGATCTCTTGTGGCTTCTTCCCCTGATATTGTCGGCAATTACTCGGGTAGTTAGATCTTGCAGTCCTTCAATGTTCAGAGAGTTTGAAGCCTGAATCCATGAGGCAAAAGGATTAACACCTCATAGAATATACATTCTTTGTCTTCTCTGGGTTTTACAAAGCATCTTTCGTTTCAAGTATTTCCTTCAATATACCTGAAAGTAGCATACTTGTGATGGGATAAAAAACAACAAGGAAAAAATTTTAAACAATAATGAAGAACTTTTATATATAAATAAATACTAATAAATCATAATATAGTGGAATTAAATGAAAATCACAATCAAATAAAACATCAAGATTTATGTAGAAAACTCTTCCAATGTAAAGGATAAAAACCATGAGATAAATCAGACAAAATCGACTATAAAAATAATGAATGTATAATTCTCTAAGTCTCTTGCCCAAAATCCAAGTAACAATCACAGAAGAATAACTAAGATACAAGAATCATGTTATTGTGCAAAATATTTAAAACCTCCCCAAGCAATTACAATAAAAGTTCATTACAGATCTGATCAAACCTGAGATGATAATACTGTTTGGATGAATGAAAACAGTATATGTATTATCCTTGTTTTCTTCCCTTTCTTTTTCTCTTATTTTTTCTATATTTTTCTCCTCCTTTTGAATCACCTTGCTGTTACAAAATTATTGCCCTTTTACTCCAGTTTTTCCTCTAATTTCATAGTCATCATAGTCCCCTAATTAAATTTAGGGTTTAGGTTAAGGAGATATAGGTTGGTCAGCAAAAGTCCATTATGGGTTGAATTGGGCCATCCGCCTAACAACCTCCCCTTCCCCTTGACCATAAGGGAGGCTATCTCATAACTCCTCAGTATGAAGCCATGCCGATCAATTGTCGACACATCTCCTGCCTCTCTTTCGATAAGACATTTGTTAACATGTCTGCTCCATTATCATCTGTATGAATTTTTTGAAGTTGCAATTGCTTCTCTTCAAGTATATTTTGAATCCAATGATATCTGACATATATATGCTTTGATTTTTGGGTTCTTACACAAATAGATGACACTTTGGCTATCATAATGTACCACATAGTTTTTCTATTTCAGCCTCAATTCTTATAAGAATTTTTTTATCCATAACATTTCTTTACAAACCTATATAGCAATAATATATTCTACCTCTGTGGTAGAGAGAGCAATACACCTTTACAATCTAGATTGTCATGACATAGCTCCCCCTACAAAAGTAAGTACAAAACCTGATGTGGATTTCCTTGTATCAATATCTTTAATCATATCTACATCTGTGTAACCCGTTAGCACAAGTGGTCCACCTCCAAAGCTTAAACAAACCTTAGAGCTTCCTATGAGATATCTCAAGATCTACTTCATTGTTGCCCAGTGCTCTTTGCTTGGATTTGCAAGAAATCTACTAGTAACACCCACTACATATGCGATGTCCGGCCTCGTACATACCATTGCATACATTAAACTTCCAACTACTGAAGCATAAGGAACTTATTGCATTTTCTCCTCCTCATCACTTGACGGACTCTGCTTTGAGCACAACTTGAAGTGACATGAAAGAAGAGAACCAACTTGTCACGAACTTAGCTAGTTTTGCCTAAGTCGTGTGGCTCCCTTACGTATCCATCCCATAATGATCAATCTCCCCGAAATCTAGTACAAGTGTTCACCTGATGCAAACTTTATGTACAAGCTTACAATGGTCGCCAAACTCACTCAAATAGGGCTGTTAAGCCTTTGGTTATCCCTTTACAAGATTTACAAAGCTAGAATAAACCGAAAAGACATAGACATACATAAGCATTACACCAAATAAGCCGTTTACAATTTGTTCGTGATAAACTAGCTTTGTATTGCTTATACTAGACCTTTTTAATACCTTCTTGATGTATTTCTCCTGTGACAATCAAATCTTCTTATTTTTCCTATTACGAGAAATCTACATTCATAGTATTTGCTTTGCTGGCCCCATGTCCTTTATTATAAATGACTCACTCAGTTTATTTTTCAACTTGTCAATTATACACATATCATTTCCAAGAATAAGCATATCATTAACATAAAGTAAGAGAATAATAAAATTTTCACCAAACCATTTGATGTATACATAATGATTTGAAGCCGTTCTTTTGTATCCATTTTTAGTCATAAATGAATCAAATTTTCTGTACCATTGTCATGGAGCTTGTTTCAACCCATACAAACTCTTTCTTAACTTGTAGATAAATTTTTTTTTACCTTTGACTTTGAAATCTTCTGGTTACTCCATATAAATTTCCTCCTCCAACTCACAATGAAGGAAAGCTATCTTCACATCTAACTGCTTAACCTCCAAGTTCTAGCTAGTAACAATACCAAGAGCAACACGAATAGAAGACATTTTAATAATAAGAGAAAGAATCTTATCAAAGTCAATACAATTCTTTTGAGCAAAGCCTATCACAACTAATCTAGTTTTGTACTTTGGTTGAGAATAATATTCTTAAGTCTTCAACAAAACTCACTTGTTCTTCAAGGCCTTCATTCCCTGTGGTAGTTGCACCAAATTATATGTGTGGTTCTTTTGTAGAGTATCCATCTCTTCCTACATAGCAACTAATCACTTCTTTTTCTGCTCACTTTCAGCTGCTTCCTAGTAACTCTCTGGTTCACCTACATCAGTAAGCATCATATACTCATCTGTAGAGTATCTTCTGGAAGACTAATGTTGCCTAGAAGATCTTCTCAACTGAGGTTCTGCGGGAAGTTGCTCCTCAACTTCTTCTTGCTCAACATGTCTTATAAGTAGATTAACATTTGACTCGACATCATCTTCCTATATATCTCCCCCATCACCCTGATATATTGAAAGCTACTCAACTTTTTCTTGCTCAACATGTCCTGCAGGTAGATTAACATCTGGCTCTATATCATTTTCCTGCACATCTCCCTCATCACCTTGATATCGGAGGAATGTGGTCACAATCTGCTAATCCTTCTGCAGAAGTCTTGGCTAGTACCTTCTTCTTCAAATCCTTAAAAGTTTGATCATCAAAGAAGACTACATTTTTATTTCTAAACACCTCTTACTTTTCTGAATCCCAAAGCTTGTAATCAAATTGATCATGTGAGTAGCCAAGAAAAATACATTCTTTTGTCTTACCATCTAGCTTTGACCTCTCATTGTCTGAACATGTGCAAATGCATGATAACCAAACACTCTTAAATATTTGTAAAAAATATCTTTCCCTGACTATACATGTTCTACAACATCACCATCTAGGGCTGTACAGGGAGATAAGTTGATCACATCAACTGTAGTCCTCAAAGCCTCATCCCAAAACTTTTTGGGTAGCTTTGCTTGTGAAAGCATACATCTGATATTTTTCGTGATGGTGTGATTCATTCTCTCTGTAATTACATTATGCTGAGATGTACCAAGAACTGTTATCTCATGTTGGATGTCATGTAACCTACAATAATCATTAAATAATCATGTATACTCACCACCATTATATTATATGATCTTATCCATTTCAAGTATCTTTTTGTCTTCCTTTCAACTCTGGTATAAAACTCTTTGAAGACATCAATAACCTGATCCTTGATCTTCAAAGTATAGGCTCAAACTTTCCAGAAAAAGTCATCTATAAAAGTAATAAAATAAAGTGTACCACTGATGCCACGAACATTAATGGAACCACTAGGAGTTTTTATCCTTAAAGAACCACATACATTTGTATAAATACGATCTAAGACATGCATTTTTCTAAACAAAGCAGGACTAGAAAAAAAACTCTGTGTCATTTATCAACTAAATAATCAATACAATGGTTCAAACGTGTATCTCTTAGGTCTGGTAATACTTCTATCTTGAAAAGAGCTTGCAATCCCTTCTCGCTCATGTGTCCCAATCGCCTATGCCATAACTTCATGCTGAAGTCTTTCTTTGTAGCATTCAGTTGCTCACTACAAGCTTTAACTTGTAATCTATATAAAATATGGCATTTCTTTTCACTAGCTATAATAAGAGAACTCTTACTGAGCTTCCATTGCCCTTTGTGAAACCTGCTATCATAGTCTTTATCATCTAGTTTTCCAACTGAAATTAGATTCAGCCTCAAGTCAATCACATGCCTCATATCTTTAAGTATCAACTTGCATCCAATGTTAGTTTTTATATGGATGTCACCCATGCCAATGATGTCTACCATGCCATAGTTGCCCATCTTGACAATTCCAAAATTTTCAGACCTATAGATAGCAAAGAATTCCTTCCATGGTGTAGCATGATAAGAAGTTCCTGTGTCAATTATCCACTCGAGATCTTAACACACATAAGAAAAAAATATCATCAGAAGGGGACAAAATCAAATAATTACCATCCTGCACTATAATCGTGGTATTCTCTTTTGACTATATAGACTCTACTTATTTTTTCTTTTTCTTGCTCTTGTTAGGTTGCTTATATTGATTCTTATAATGTTTTTTCTCACTATAGTTATAGCAAACAATATCTTTCCTTGATCTTGACTTGCTTCTATCCATACGTAAATTGCTTCTATCTTTAGACTTTGACCTTCATCTGTTCTCTGAGATAAGTGCTTGTAAATCAATCTGAGATACTGTTGAGTTCTTTCTTCTTAACTCCTCATTCAACAAACTACTTATTACTTGACTCATGGTGATAATACCATTTGGCGCAGAATTACTGAGAGAAAACATCAGTGTCTCCTAACTTTCTAGCAATGAACTGAGAAATAACAATGCTTGCAACTCATCATCAAGAGATATTTTCATAAAGGATAATTGGTTAGCAATACTCTGCATTTCATTCAAATGCTCAGCAATAAAAGCACCTTTATATTTCAGGTTCACAAGTTTTCTGATCAAAAAGCTTTGTTGCTAGCTATTTTTCTTTTATATAGACCTTCCAACTTTTTCTAAAGAAAATATACATAACTTTCAGTAGAAATATGGTGAAAGACATTGTCATCGAGCCATTGTCGAATAAACCCAATTGTTTTTCGATCTAACCTCTTCCACTTATTATCTGTCATAGTTGTGGGTTTTGCACTTTCCCCTTACAAAGATCCATATAAATTTTTGCAATACAAGAGATATTTTATTCTTGGTTTCCATATCATCTAATTGTTTCTATTCAAACTAATCATGCGAGAAACACTACCGGCTTCCATGTTCAAACACAAAAATTAAATTATCAAAACCTTGCTCTAATACTAGTTAATGGGATAAAAAAATAAGAAAGAACTTTTATATATGAACAAATACTAACAGATCGTAATACAGTGAAATTAGATGAAAATCATAATCAAATAGAACACCAAGATTTACGTGGAAAACCCCTCTAACGTGAAGGGTAAAAATCATGGAGTAAACTAGAGAAAATCCACTATAAAAATAATGTATGTACAATTCTTTAAGTCTCTTGCCCAAAACCCAAGCAACAATCATAGCAGAATAACTAGGATACAAGAATTACGTTACTGTATACAATATCCAAAACCTCCCCAAGCAATCACAGTAAGAGTTTACTGCATATCTGATCTAACCTATGATGAGAATATTATTTGGATGAATGAGAATAGTCTTTGTGCTGTCTTTGTTTTCTTCTCTTTCTTTTTTTCTTATTTTTTTAATCTTTTTCTCCTCTTTTTGAATTATCTTACTACTGTACAATTGCTGCTCTTTTGTTATAGTTTTTTCTCTAATTTTTGCAACTACCATACCCCCGTAATTAAACTTAGGGTTTATATTAAAGAGATATGGGTTCTGTTAAAACCCACTATGGGCCGAATTGAGCCATCTACCCAACATCTTGGATATTATATAATGTTCTAAGCACAAAAAAGAAAACAAAAAACATATTATTTAAGATTTCTAGGCACCACAAAGTTGTTATGCTACAGGTTATATGCAAACTTTTGATCATGTTCGTTTTCGAAGGGGTGATTGGAGGGGCTTCTACATTGTTCAGTTATAGCATTCGACATAATGTTCATGAGATAATTTCAAATCATAAATGAAAGAGTGAAGAAATGATTAAGAACATATAAACTTGATAGGGCATATATTGGCACCACTCACTCTCGGACGACGAGTCCCAACCATATCATCATCAGAGGGCCCTTAGAGCCAAGGTGGCAGGCCACGTCAGCGCAACAGGTCGAACTCGAATCCACTCATGACCATACCAAGCCGTGCGTAGTGCGTTGAGCAGTACGATGTTGCCCCGGAAAGCCCGGGATGACATTGCTCGGTGTCAATCTGTGCAAGTCCGCCGACACCCATGTGAGAAATATGGGTCAACCGCTCAAGGGTCAACAGTCATCAATGGACCGAGTATGACCGACTCTGCGCATAGGTATAAAAGCTCACCCCCTAGTCAGCATATGGGGAACTCTCTCGAACGCTCAGAGATAGAATGCTAACTTAATCTTCAGAGGGGTCGAGTTGGGAAATCCCTCTCCCGACCTTAACCTGTGTGTAGGAATCCAACAAACACACGATGAGGCGTCAGACACAGGAAGATTTCACGGTCGGAATCATGTCGTCAACTGACCTCGACCCGACACCCACCACTGCTACCCGAGCATTGGCTCGGGTAACTTTGTGCATCCAAAATCAGATCAAACCATGCTGACTTCTCGACCACAACGTAAAGAGACTCTAACAAAACTTAAACTAGGAAGAACAAAAAACACAATTAAAAGGCACTTGCTTGGGTAGTCAATTACGGGTAGCTTGGACTTGCGGATGAGCGTAAACACAGTGCAGAGAGTCTTGGAGCGAAAAGCTTCATTTGCAGCTGTTAAACCTCACATGGCACGTAAATAAGAACTAGAAGAATTTGCAATTGTAACCAATATGTATTAAGTTTGCTGTTAGGGTATATAACCCTTCATCCCCACAAGTGTGAGTTTAATATCTGTTCTTTGGCCGTGTATGGATTATTTTGAACGGGTAATGATGAAAAATATCTTCTCAAAAGATATTGCTAATCCCTTGTGTTGTGGAATCGGTGCGACCACCGAACGACGTGTCAGGATGGCTTGATTCTGTTGCCAAGATCTCGGAGTGTCCAGACCTGGTCCGCTGCTGGTCTGCTACCGAGGCGAGCTCCCGAGGTGAAACAGGCTTCGCACCTGCAAGAAGGCCTGGGTCGGGTTTGATCCCGACTTGGCCCCTTTGACGATCAAGTTAGTTATGGTTGACTCTTTTTTTTTCGTCCCCACATCTGGGATCAGGCGGGAGGCTTTTATAGGGGTGTCCGGGATTGGCTTGCGTACCTCTGCCCGGACGGTTGTCGGCTCGCATGGGGCGGAGTGGAATGGGACGACGCCGTGCAGTGTCGTTAGGACCTCCCAGAGGCGGGCGACGCCGTATGGCGTCGTCCCGGAATCTCTGGGCCGAGCTGCTCCGTGCAGTGCCATCCCAAGTTTTCGGGACCGAGCTGTCCTATGCGGCTCCGAGCGACGCGGAAGCATTGTCATGTCCAACCCGAGGTGGCGGGTCGAACGTGGCGTCCCGCGTGGTGCGTACCTTCATGCTGACATGTAAGATATCCCCTATCACCTTCTTATATCACTCGGATTCAATTTTGAAAGAGAACCTTTTTTTTTTCCCCTATGAATCCACAGATCACCAGTATTTAGTAGATTAAATAAATTCTCCTGTCATCCACCAGAAAAAGAGTTAAGAACAACATCCCAAACAAATCAAGCCATCCTTTCCGATTTGTTCAGTAGCAATTCTTCAACAATATGATTGGCAGCAATCCAGGCAATGGTTTTATCTAGATTGGTGATGGACATCTAAAGAAAAGTCAGAGACTTTTAGTGGGGCAGCACATAAAAGAACAGATTTTTGCTTTGTTTTAGTGATGACATAAAGGGTAGAGAAAACCCAAAGGAACAGTAAAAATACATGGCCCTTGAATTAATACAGCTTTATGGTGGAAAAGCTCCATGCAACTCACCTCAAATTCAGGAACTAAATATAGAGTTCAAAACATGTGTCAACAGAAAGACTGATGAGTCTCAGAGTAGAGTAGTAAAGCACCTACGGCAACATAAATCATACTTAAATCTGTTAACTGTTAACTATAAAAAGGTCTATGTCATAAGAAGGTTGTGATCCAACTGCTATAAAGAAGACTGATTACCATCAATTTCGGAAGAACTGTATGAGTAGTTTCCTTCAGGAGTACATGAAGGAGAACTTAAATGATTTTGTTTCCTTTTGTTATAAATCAGTTGGGAGAGTGTCACTATTTGACTCGATGGACATATTATAATGAAACTAAATGACATTATGAGATTTGAAATTTTAATTTAGACTTTGATATTGTTAGGGGTATTAAGTATGACGTGACATCTAGTCTTCGGTCGTACACCCGGATGATGTCATCGCCCCTCCTGCGCTCCATTGCTCCCACGATTTGACCGCCCGATGTCGCTTCTCCTCAGCATCGCCCCAACCACCCGCCCAGTTGACCACGGCACCGGCCTGCGAGGTCAGGCCCGTACGCCACCTGCAGACAGCCGGAAGCATGCCCTCCGTCCGACCTATTTAAGCCGAATAGGTAAGACAAGGAGGGAGGATTTTGGAAGGACTCTTTCGACTAGAGAGAGAGGATTCTTTCCATGAACACTCCGAGAGGTGAGTAGACTCGAACCCCCGCACTTTCTCTGGGAACTCCACCGATGGGCCAAGATCGATTTAAGGCCGAGGGGTCGGGCGGAGCATCCGACCCGCCCTGCTGCAGGTCTCGTCCCCGACGGCCGAGGAGCACGCAGCCGCCTTTCGGGAGGCCGACAGGCGTGAGCAGGAGCCATCGACGGGCCCGAACCGTACCGAGACGACTCCGCTGCTCGATTCCGCGCCGCGCCCGGGTCACGGTAAAGTTGTTTCTAACAGATTGGCGCTAGAAGGAGGGCCACTGGCCGAGGGACTACTTGCTCCGCCTTAACGGCACATGGACGAAAGGTCGCTTTCCGGCCGCACTCACGAGGTCCCGCACTCAACCTCGGAGGGACGATCCCGCCGCAATCGCAGATCGCCATCGAGTATATTTAGCGACGCCGACTCCACCCACCAAGTCGGGTCCCCGCCTCCCTCCCACCGCTACGGCGAGGCTTTTCAGACCTTTCCCAACAGTCCGACCGCCAATACCGCCCAGTGCCGTCCTCCTCGCTACTCTGTAAGGCAGAGCCGACCCTCCAAAGGCCGGGAACCTCTTCCCGGCATCATGAGGCGATCCCGCCGGTGCCATCTTCTCGCCTCCCGCCGGTTCAGGACGGAACCCGTGCTCTGAAAACTCGGACGCCCCGCTTGAACTCGAGGCGGTATCTTCGCATCGACGGACTTATTTCGCTCAAATCCGGTCCATTGCACTGCCGGATGAGGTGCAAAGGACGCCCGTGAAGTCCAAAGAAGAGCAGAGGGAAGTGTCCCATTGGGAGTCCCCGTCGCCACCGACATACGGAATACCCAAAGGCCCTTTGAACTTCCGCCTCCTCCATCGATCTTTATGATGGAGTCGCGACCAATGGATCACGCATCGCCGCTTCCGGGCCCAAATGGCCCTATATGGAACTCGACGCCTTGATGTGCGGGCTGCCTCACCACGCTGAAAGGATCCGCCCGCACGTGGTACAGACCTGAAAAGCGGACGGTGACATCCTTTGAACAAATTTCGCCAAGGACTTCGAGCCACGCTTTTGGCGCTTGCGACCAAAGCCTTCCGCGCCTCCCGGGTTTGAAGCAAAAGGAGGACGAACCCTCTCCGACTTCGCTCAAGGTTCACCACCGAGGTACGGGAGTTATCTGACGCTCACCCATCGCTGCACGCAGCGTTATGATGGGGCTCCGACCGCCGAGGTTTTGCCTGGTCCTGGTGGAGCGACCGCGCCCATCGCGAGATGTTTCCAATGGGCAAGTCAATACGCGGTGGCCGAGTCCTCGATGTCGGAAGGAAGGAAGAACGACCGAGGGGCATCCTACTCCATCCCGACCGGGATCGACAACCAAAGCGGAGTCCCCGCACCAAGGGCGCCGCATGGGCCGCCCGACCCATACGCGCCGAGCCGCCACCTCCCTCTGAAGGCGCCTCGACGCAAATATTCCTCCGCATAAAGGAGGGGAATGCCTGTGCCGCCCGCATGAAGAGCCGACGAGCTGGCCGATAGCACCCGTATTGCCGCTTCCATCGAAAACGGACATGACACGGAGAGCAATGCCACGAGCGGCAAATTGAAGAGCCGATCCGAAGAGGTCACCTAGATCAATACCTCCAGATCCGCTGGCACCATCCTCGCGCCCGGCGTCGGCCGAGCAACACATCGACGTGATCGCTGTGGGGACCCGCCGGAGGACATAGCGCTGGGTCGGCGGGCTTACGCCCGAGCCGTTACCGGGAATACCACCTCCTCCGAGCCGAGAGATCACATTCTCGGGGATATGGGAGTAACCGAGCATGATGATGCGCCCGTGGTGTCGGCCCGAATAGCCAACGCACAGTCCGAAGGATTATGGTCGACATCGCGCCGCCGACATCCTCTACTTCGAGGCCTTTCGGGTTGGGGTTGCCGGCGAAGCCCTCAAGCCCTTGCACTCGCGCCACCGGCTTTACCGGCGACTCGATTTCGCCACGGGCGCGTGACCCTACCATTGACTCGGGATTCGCCAAGGCAAAACTTTGATGGTGACCTTTCCGTGGTCGACTTCCCATCGCGCATAACGCCATTCCGGGCCGACCCACCTCAACAAAGTGCTAAGGGCCATCATATCCACATACCATCGGACGCTGAAGTTCCCGACCAGTGCCGGGGTCGGGGAGGTTCGGGGAGATCCTCAGGAGTCTAGGCGGTGTTACTTGACGGCGACCTCCTTGGGTAAGAGGAAAAGGCCAGAACCGCCCCTCGAAGACCCACGCGGACGCAGCCCGACCGAGCATCCCGAGCCGACAAACCCGGCGGTTAATATTCCGGCCGCAAGACGACCGCCCCGGACGGATACGGATCGCCCGACTGATAATCAAGAGCGGGCGCAGCCATCGCCTCCTCCAGAAAGCGCCGACGTTTTCGCCGATACCGCCGACCTCCCCGAATCGACTCAAGTCTCCCAACACCATCCGCATATCTCCCGATCCGCTCGGTGAGACAGAGACCCGGACTCACCCTCGAACGCCAACAAGCGGTGCAAAAGGAGGTCGATAGGCTCTTGGCGTAGGGCTTCAACGAGGAAGTCCGGTACCCCCAGGGGCTGGCCAAAGTAGGTCTCGTCAAGAAGCCTAAAGGAAGGTGGAGGATGGGTGTGGACTACACCGCTATGAATCGTGCTTGCCCGGCGATTGCTTCCTTACCTAGGATCGACCACCTGGTCGACTCAACCGCGGGTACGCCCGCTTCTCCTTTATGGACGCCTATTCCTTACATAACCAGATCCGGATGGCCCCCGAGGATCGGCAACATACGGCCTTCCACACACCCGTGGAGCCTACTTACAAGGTTATGCCGTTCGGGTTAAAGAACGCGGGCGCCACCTACCAAAGGATGGTGAACAAGGTGTTCGCCCAGCAAATAGGCCGAAACATGGAGGTATACGTTGACGATATGATCGTGAAAAGTCGTACAGGGGCTGCACACCTCGACGACTTGCGGGAGACCTTCTCTACGCTGAGAAGATATGGGATGCGCCTTAATCCGGCCAAGTGCGTCTTCGGCGTAACATCGGGAAAGTTCCTCGGGTTCATCATACACGAGAGAGGAATTGATGCCAACCCCGAGAAGATCCGAGCTCTCACCGACATGAGATCTCCAAGAAAGAAGGAGCTTCAATGCCTTAACGGAAGGATAGCGGCTCATGTCCGGTTTCCGTCCCGATCGGAGATAAGTGCCTTCCTTTCTTCCGGTCCTCAAAGATCCAAAGAACTTCCAATGGACGGGCACGCGAAGAAGCTTCGCAGGCCCGGCAAAGACTTATCCGAGCTCCCCGCTTTATCTCTGTTCGCGCTAAAAACTTACCTCTACCGGCGGCATCTCAAAGATGCAAAGTGAGCTCGGTGCTTGTGAAAGAAGCCCCGGCGCGCAACACCCGTTTACTACACCACCACACGTCGCGGGCCGAGCGCTTATCCTCCCATTGAAAGGCTGGCATTGGCACTGTTCTAGCGGCTCGGAAGCTACGCCCCTACTTCCAAGCCCATACGATTGAGGTAATGACCGACCAACCTCGCGCAAGTTCTTTCTAAGTTTGACGAGCGTATGCCTCCCAAAGTGGTCGGAGCTTATCCGAGTTCGACCGCGCAAGCCGAGAACAGCCATCAAGGCCTGTGCCTTGGCCGATTTCATCTCGGAGTTGACGCAACCTGGCAGAGCGCGAGCAAATCCACCGAGACCGACTCGACGCGGATGGGTCTTCCACCAGGAGCCGGCACGACTCATTCTAGAGGACCCGACGACACGCTTCGAGCGCCTCTCCGCTTCGGCTTCGAGGCCACAAACAATGAGGCGGAATACGAGGCGCTTCGCAGTGCCTCCGCTTGGCACCGAGATGCAATCGGGGCAGTCCATGTCTCACGGATTCTCAACTCATCGCCGAACAAGTTGGCGGGGAGTATCGGCGCGGATCCACCATGTCAAAATACCGACCGAGGTAAGAGCCCAAACTCTAACTTTCTCGCTTCACTCGCCCAGGTGCCCAGTGTCCCAACGAGCGGCATCAGCTCGGAAATTGGCCTCGGAGCCGATCCAGAGGAACATCCCGAGGTCGAAGAGTCGACACACCTGGCCGGTGGCCATCATGGAGATAGGGGACCGAGTGAGTCCCGACCACCCCACCCACGTGATTCGTGAAGTGTCAAGTATAAACGCCATGGGATCCTACCGCGGATGAGGTCAAGGCACGTGGTTCCGCCAACCCAGCGTGGTATCGCGAGATTGGCGATCGGCTCTACAAAGGTCGCTCTCCCACCCCTACTACGATGCTTAGATCCCGAAGAGGCGGAAGTGATTCTCGCCGAGGTCCACCGGGACTTGTGGGGAGCACATGGGCGCCGAACTTTGGCCTTCAAAATATTGCGCTAGTGGCTATTATCGCCTACGCTGCACCGAGACGCCAAGGCTTTCGTGGCGGTGCGACACTTGCCGCCGCCGCGCTCGCAGCCTCCTCGCGTCCCGCCGCCTCCATGGATTGCGCCGCCCTTCGCCAATGGGGAATGGACCTCTTGGGGCCGCTCCGGCCCGGCCAGGAGACATATCATCGTGGGATAGATTATTTCACTAAGTGGGTGGAAGCCGAGCCTGGCACCATTACACGAACGGGTCGAACCCAGATGGAAGAACATCATGACCCGATTCGTCGCCCAACGCTTATCATCACCGATAACGGAACCCCGCCAAAGACTCGGTTCTCGGAGTTCTGCGACTTATCACATCCATTGAGGTTTAGCTCGGTGGCCCACCCCAAACCAACGGGCTCACTGAGATGACCAACCGATCTATCCCGGATGGACTTAAAAGGACTTTGGAAGCCCGACGAGCCGGGTCGACGAGCCCCGAACATCCTATGGTCTCGCGATCTACCCCAAGACGGCCGCGAGTCCCCACACCGCATTCGACGCGTGGAAGCGTCCGCCACCGAGTTGGTCGCTCCGACATTTCGGTGGAGAACTATGAGGAATCCACCGCCCAGTGGAGTTCGGGCTGGCTTAGACCTGCTAGAAGAACGCAGGCCAACGCAGACGAAAGATGTTGGCGTACAACAGGAGTGTTGCCAGGAGTTACAACAAGAAGGTGCGCCCTCGGCCCCTCGGGATGGGAGACTTAGTCCTACGCAAGGCGGAAGTAAGCGACCCCGCCCACTCAAGGGGCAAGCTCGCGCCTAAGTGGGAAGGCCTCACCGAGTAATCAAAGTAGTCCGACCGAACGCTCTACCGCGACCATGACCGGGCAGCCTCGAGGACTTGGAACGTCCAGTAACCTTAAGAAATATTTTGTTTGAGGACAAACGGAAGTAAATCAATATCGACTCAAAGCTATTGGAAAGAAGTCGAGATTGTATTAAGAAGGCAAAATGTATTACAAAAAGGTTTGGATTACAAAATGGGCCCTAGAGGGGAAAGAAGTATTACAAAAGCAAGGGAAGACCCTCCAAAAGAAGAAAAGAAGTCTTCAAGCCGCAGCCTCGGGAAGGTCGTCATCGAAGGAACCTCGCCGCATGTCGACCCCATGATCTCGGGCATGAGGTGAAAGGATCCTCTCGACCATCGAGCCCGGAGGGCATGCTCGAACCGGCCAGGGCAACCTTTGTACCCATATTCAGACGACACCCCGGCCCGTCTGTGCCAAGGAGGAAGCCCTCCGACTTCTTGTACGCCGATCGCCTCCCGGCCCTCTCCGCCGACTACCTTCCGCCGCGGCAGGGCTTCTCGGCGTTTCACCGCCTCCTCGAGGTCGCCTTGGCGGCCAACTCAAGCCTCTTTCATCCGGAGGCGCTTCTCCAACCTCTCCGTCCGAGATGCTTCGCAGTCCGCCTGCCGCCGAGGCGGCCTCGAAGCTCGGTGGTCGACGCGACTTCCACGCCCATGTTCGCCGCCTGCTGTTTCGGCAAGAAGAACCGCCTCGGTCCCGATCCCGCTCCTTCGGGCGGCGACGCAACTCTGTTGCGCTGACGCCCACCAATCGATCGGAGTCGTGCACCCGGTCGATGAGAGCCGTGGTGTAGTGGAGATTCTGCACAAAGAGAAAGAAGGCTGAAAGTAATGAACAGTGCTCAGCTAAGAAGATACACGCAAGACGGTGCTTACCCACAACACCGACTTGGCGGACTTGGCGATGAGCACTTCCGAGGGGAGTGTGTATAGGTCCCGAGCGACGTCGGGATGGAGCGCCCCCCGGAGGTAGCTGGTCGAGGGCTCTCCCCCGACCCACACCTTGTCCCCTCGGGACCATCATGCCACCGGGCCACGAGAGGGTCGCTCAGCGGCCCCGAAGGGACCTCCCCCATCATTCGGGAAAGGAACGGCTGATCCTTCCCCGACGTGACCCAGCACAGGTCCTTCATGGCTGGAGGACGCTGGCCCTTCCCGGTCGTCCCCGGCCGGGACCAGACTCGGTAGGAGTGGTGGCGCCGGTCGCTGCGCCCGGGCACGACCACGGCGTCTCTGTGTCCACCACGCCCTGGCCTTGGCCCTTTTCTTGGGACGCCTCATCTGGTGCGCGGGAGCCACCCCGCCCGCTTGGAGACCGCCGGAGAGCGCGGAGACGGTCCCCTCGGAGCACCCGAGTCGTGGAAGGACCGCAGGTTCACCATCTCTGCAGAGAACAACAGATGTGTTAGAAGCTAGAATACGGCAGCAAGCCTAAAAGAGGCGAAACAACTTCGGCCTACCCCGTGAGCACGGACTTAGTCCGGCCTCCACAAGCCACTTCTCCGACATGTTGCGGATGGCTTGCGAGGAAGGGAGGATTACCCTCAACCGCTCGAGATGAGCGCGCTCCTCGGCATCGAGCCGGGCGGTTATCGATGGTTCTAGACGACCACCGAACCCCAAAACCCCAGTCCTTTTGGCACTGGACAAAAAAGAAACGCCTCTTCCACCCTTTGTTATTGGTGGGGGCGCCGCTAACCCGAACCCCGTCGTGGCGGGCCAGAAGTAACCCCGACCCCATGAAGAGGCGAAAGCAGGAGAGGAAGAGGTTATGGTCGGGGCGAGCAGCATGAGTGGCATTCCTCAGAAAGCCACCATACCGCCAGAGTTGGGAGTTATCTGGAAGGCAAAATACGCCACAGTGAGATGCAGGATACAATGATTGGATGCAGGGAAGGCGCAGCCGCCTCTAGGGCATCGGGCGGTCGTGGGCAAAGCCCTTGGGAACCGGGTCGAAGCCCGCTGTCCCGCTCAGGGGCTAGGAGGTTGTATTCTCCGGACGCCGTAGCGCCACGGAGAATCCCCACCATGCGCCGCGTCAAGGTGGAGTCTTGGTCGGCGGCCACATTATGGCCTCTAACGCACGCGCCGCCTGCATTCGAGGAAGGGCTGGAAAGAAGAGATGTAGGGAGAGCGGCGACGCGGGTTGAGACTGATGGGGAGGAGGAGGAAGAAGCAGAGGAAGAGGTAGAGGAAGTGGAAGGAAGACCCATCGCGCACTAACCTATAATGGAAGAAATCGGAAGAAGTTAAAAGGCACCGAGCCTAGGGAGAAACTTGAAGGAAGACGACGCAGACAAGAGATGAAAACTCCGATAAAGTGATAGAGTGTCGCGGAGCTCGCTATTCAGCGGTTGGCGATATAAGTCTTCTAGGTCTTGGCGGCGGCTCGTGCGTATTACAGGCCTTGGCCGGCTCGGCCCCATATCCCGAGCAGGTCGGCGATATCGATCTTCTAAGTCTTGGCGGCTACGACCGCTGGTAATGCAGGCCTTGGCGGCTCGGCCCCATATCGAAACAGCGGTTCGCGATATCGGTCTTCTAGGTCTTGGCGGTATGGAAACCCTTTGGTGATACAGGCGTGGCGGCCGGCCCCATATCCCGAGCAGCGGTTCGATCATTACGGTTCTCAGCGTGCCGATGCGTGGCCTCGCTCGCCAAAGTACCAACGGCGGGTCGTGCTTGAGGACTGGGCGTCGCACGCCCGCCCGACGGCGGTTGGTACATAGTCTCGGCGGCTCGGCCGGTGGTTCCAACGGGCCTGGCCAGTCTCAACCCCTGATTGCGGACGTCGGCAGCGGGGATCGGGCGTCCTCAGCCTCTTTGTCCCGAGCAGCCAGTTGATTATTCTAATTTCCACGAGTCTTGGCGGCGGCTCGACTGCTGGTATTCGGGCCTCGGCGGCGCCTCGGCCCCATATCGAGCGGCGGTTCGGTCATCGCCAGTTTGGTCATGTGCGTGGCGTGGCCTTGTGCAAGCAGTCGATGCTTGAGCTGGGCGTCGCCTGCCTACCGAACAGCGGTTGTTACATGGTCTCGGCGGCTCGGCCGGCCAGGATTTCAGCGGGCTAGCGGCGAGTCTCAGCCCGCGATTACCGGGCGTCGGCTGAGGATCGGCGTCTCCTTGACCCTTTATCCCGAAACCCAGCCAGTTCGGTTACATAATCTGGCGGCAGCTCGATCGCCGGCTTCGAGCCTTGGCGGTGCTTCCTTCTTCCCGAAACGGCGGTTCGGTGACTATAATTTCTGGTCTTGAGTTCCTCGATGTCACGCCCCTGAAATTTATCACATTGGGGAGAGTGTGACCACCATGTAAATCCATAACATTAAAATTTTACAACAACGATTCCGATCCCCGGGATCAATGCGATATTTGAGGACACTAACGTCATTGATTTATAAATCTACCCCAACAACTCATGAATTCATAAACCATAATTTAATAATTCATATACCACATCACTCCAAGATTCATGAACTCCAAAACCAACTCAAACTAAACAATATTCACATCATAAAATCCACGAGTGATGGAATCCATATATTTACAAAACTAGCATTTACCACAGTTCATATCATCATACCATTTAAACTTAATATTACAAATCCTAATGTGAGGGTCCTTCAACCTATACAAAACATATAAGTTCAGAGGTACCATCAAGATCTCACTAAACACAAAATGTACTTATACAACAAAACATTTCAACCACTACAGATCAACCCAAAATCTTCTAGCTTTCCTTCCTCACAATTTAAACATCCTGCAGTCCGATAAGCTAACCTCAAAATATTATATAACAACGGGTGAGTATAACAAAGCTCAGCAAGTGACTAACATATCCATAGGGAAGGAGAATAGCTTTCAATAAGCCCGATATCAAAATGCAAAGTCGACATAGGAAACATATATATCATCATATCGTAATCACAAATGTCCTCTTATTCAACTTATTTAATTCATAACAAATAGAGTAAGAATAATTAAAGCATATCGACGATGATAATGGTAAGTTGGAGCATATCCAATGACACATAGGATAATACGAAACATATCAAGGGTGCATGGGTGATCTCTCGAACATATCGAATAACAACAAATAATGTAAGTTCAAATGTCAAATCAACATTCACTTTCATATCATCCAAAGCGCACATATAAACACAAATAACGCTTTGGATATCATATCAAAACACAGAGGGTGCAGTGGGATCTCACACAATATCTCCCACGCCCTGGAAGAGTCATCATCCACGCCCGGATGAAGCCGATAGGGGGCCGGCAGAGCATCGCAGGCTCTATGCATAAATACCCTTTACCATTTCTGGCAAAGGTCCAATAATCCCTTTACCATTTCTGGCAAAGGTCCAATAATCCCTTTACCATTTCTGGCAAAGGTCCAATAATCCCTTTACCATTTCTGGCAAAGGTCCAAATAATCCCACAGACACCAGAGTACAAAAGGACAGGTATGAACAATAATTTGACACATATCGAAGCACATGCGAACAATAAAACGACATGCGCTTTTCAAATAGTACGATGCAAACATATTCTTTCACAATGCATTCAAATTTGAGATGAACATAATGACATGTGTATACAAGGGTTTGAAACAATGGTATAAAGCTCAACTGAATGAAGGACTTTAGCTGAATTCAGTTTCCAAAAAAAAGGGCAAAACAAGAATAGGCAAACTTCACAAAAATCTGGTTTTGGCAGAATTCGAAAGGTATAATTCCTGAGTTGTTTGAGTAACCAATTATGCTCCAATTCACTCTAAATTAGTGTCATTTGAAAGATATAATAATCTAGATTCGGATTAACAAAGTTTGGTATAAATTAGAGGTCTCCACCGGAAGTTACAAGTAATTTAGTGACAGCAGGTCAGAAAACATCATCTCTGTTTTACAGAATGTATAGGGTCGACTAAAACAGACGTTTCTGGTTGGTGTCTTTACTCCAAATATTTCAAATAAGATATGCACAGAAAGCTTTATGAGTCTACTTTCCAATAAGATTAATTTCATCACCATTGAATCTGTTCACAGTGAGTTACAAGTGATAGAATGTCTAGAGGTCAGAACTCGAAATCTCTATTTTACAGATTCTATAGGGTCAATTCAAACAGAAGTTTAGATAGGCAATTGAATTCCAAATTCATACATCTTGGTCTCAAAATGAAGATATACAAGTATACTTTCGGATGGATTTAATTTTGCTTAAATACGAATTCAGTACAGAGAGTTATAGACATGATAAAGTAGAAAGAACAGAATCTGTAAAAGAAACTCAGATTCACTGTTTGATGCATAAATTGCAGAAATATCATTATTAAACTTCAATCCTCTAAAATTTTCAAGATTAGGATGAGAACAAGGATCAAACTAACTGTAGGAAGGGTTAGAACACTTGCCTTTGATCAATTTTGATCCCAATGAAAGGTATTGAGCCCAAAAGACCCAAATCCCTAATTCTCCTTCTCTTCTTCTCCTCCTTATCTTCTTCTCTTCTTCTCCTCCTTATCTTCTTCTCTCTTTCTCCCCCTTTCTTCTCCACGTAGGCTGCCTTCTCAGTTTCCTTGGAAATGAAGGCAGAGTCTTAAACGGTGGGATTTTGTTATTTTGTGCATTTTGCAATTTAGTCCTTGTGTTACATATTTTTACAATTGAGTCCTCCGAATTTTACAAATAGGTCCTCAGCTCTTATAATTAGGTTTTTCAATTCCATTCAAACTCCTTTATCAAATTTAAAATGGATAGTAAATCTGCTATTAAACTCTTATACGAAAATGTAGAACGAGGAATGCGAGGGATGTTACACTCTCCTCTTAAAAAAAAATTTAGTCCTCTAAATTTACCATACCTCTATCAATGACAAGATGAGGATAAACTTTCTTCATTTCCTCCCCTAGCTCCCAAGTTGTTTCTTCTCCGGAATGATGTCTCCATTTCACTTTAACGAGAGGGATAACCCGGTTCCTTAAGATTTTATCCTTCCTATCAATAATTTAAGTGAGCTCCTCTAGATAGGATAAGTCTTTATCAATTACAATCGGCTCATAATTTATGATATGAGAGGGATCATGCACATACTTTCTAAGCATTGAAACATGAAAAATATCATGGATCTGACCTAAGGATGGTGGCAAGACAATCTCGTGTTTACGTAACCAATTCTTTCAAGGATTTCAAAAGGTCCAATAAACCTTGGGCTTAATTTTCCTTTCTTCCCAAATCTTACTACGCCTTTAGAAGGGGAAACCTTCAAAATACAAAATCCCCTACTTGAAATACAATATCTCTTCGCTCGGTTATCAAGATAGCTCTTTTGGCGACTCGAGCCTTTTTAGTCTTTTCTTATAATTTGAATCTTTCAGTAGTCTCTTGAACTTTATCTGTGCTAATAACTTTTATCGCCAACTTCCTCCCAACATATAGGCGTTTCTACACTTTCGCCATACAAAGCTTCATAGGGAGCCATCCGAATGCTTGAATGATAACTATTATTGTAAGTGAACTCAATAAGAGAAATATCTTTATCCCATTCACCTCCAATCCATGACATAGGCTATGAGCAAATCCTCAAGTATTTGAATTGTTCTTTCAGATTGACCATCGGTCTGAGGGTGATAAGCGGTGCTAAACTTTACTTTGGTGCCCATAGACTCTTGTAATCTCCTCCACAATCTAGAAAGAAATCTCGAGTCTCTGTCAGAGATGATCTCCTTTGGAACACCATGAAGTCTTACTATTTCATCAACATATAAATCAAAGAAGTCGATCAAGTGAATAAGTCATATTGATTGGTAAGAAATGTGCAGATTTGGTTAACCTATCAATAATGACCCACACAAGATCATGCTTCCTAGAGGTTCTGGTAGTCCTCAAACAAAGTCCATGGTAACACATTCCCATTTCCATACAGAATATCCAAAGGTCTGCAACAAACCTCCGTGTCTTTGATGTTCTGCTTTGATTTGGTCGACAAGTCAAACACTTCGAAACATACATTGCAATCTCCTTTTTCATGCCTTCCCACCAATAATGACTTTGGAGATCCCTATACATTTTAGTGCTACCAGGATGCATGGTGTATTTTGAATTGTGACCCTCCCTCAGGATTTGATTCTTGATATCCTTATTAGGAACACATATCCTATCCCCAAATCTCAAAAGGTCATCTCTAAAATTTGAAAATTGGGCTTCAATCCCTTTTCAACTTCATTCCTAAAGTACATTAGGTGTGGATCTTGTAGTTGCCCTTCTTTAATTTGTTGCGTGAGATCGCATCGCACTTGAATAGAGGCCATCAAGATCATTGAATTTTGCCCTTTTTTCATGACATTCAAATCACAATTTTCTTCTAAGAACCTCCATTGTTTCACAATCAGACTAGCCATAAGGCTTGTAGATTTTCTACTAAGCGCATCAGCTACAACATTGGCTTTACCTGGGTGATAATGGATGGTACAATCATAATCCTTTAGAAGTTCTATCCATCTTCGTTGCCTCATATTCAACTCTTTCTCGAGTAAAATATACTTTAAACTTTTGTAATCAGTAAGGATTTCAAATGTTCGATATAAGTAATGTCTCCAAATTTTTAGAGCAAAGATGATTGCCGCTAATTCCTGCATCATGAGTTGGATAATTCACTTCATAACTCTTCAGCTGCCTAGAAGCATAAGCAATTACTCTCCTTCCCGCATTAGAACACATCCCAAGCCCTTTCTTGAAGCATCGATAAAACTACAAATCCTCATTACCACTTGGAATAGTGAGAATAGGGGCACTGGTTAATCTTCTTTTTAGCTCTTGGAAACTTTGCTCACAATCATCACCCCATTCAAATTTTATATTCTTCCGAGTCATTGGTGAGGGGAGAAGCGATTCGAGAAAATCCTCCACAAATCTCCTGTAATAACTGCCATGCCTAGGAAACTTCTAACTTCGATTACATTTGTTGGTACTTCCCACTTAACCACTGCTTCTACCTTCTTTGGATCAACAGATATGCCTTTCCTCGAAATCACATGGCCTAAGAAAGCAATTTCCTTCAGCCAAAATTCACATTTACTAAACTTTGCATACAATTTCTTTTCTCTTAGTATGGATAATACGCTTTCTCAATTCCTCATGCTCTTGATTACTCTTTGAATACACCAATATGTCATCAATGAACACAATTACACGTCATCCAAGAGTGGCTGAAATATCCTGCTCATCAATTCCATAAAAGCTAGGAGCATTAGTCAAGCCAAAAGGCATTACCAAGAATTCATAGTGTCCATATCGGGTCCCAAGGCGCTTTTGGAATATCCTCCTTCTTGATCTTTAATCGATAATAACTCGACCTTAGATCGATCTTAGAGAACACTTGTGCACTTCGCAATTGATCAAACAAGTCATCGATCCTTGGAAGAGGATACTTGTTTTTAATGGTCACCAAATTCAACTGCCTATAGTCAATACAAAGCCTCAATGTCCCATCCTTCTTCTTAACTAATAGCACCGAGCACCCCATGGTGAGACTGGTCGAATGAAACCCTTATCTAACAACTCTTGTATTTGCTTCTTCAACTCCTCTAACTCGAGGGGAGCCATTCTATATGGAGGCTTAGATATTGGGGTTGTAGGGACTACTTCAATAACAAATTCACCATCCTCCCCTCAGCGGTAATCCGCAAGTCATCCGGAAATACATCGGGAACTCTTTAACCACCAAAGTTTCATTTAGTTGAGTTTCTTGATCTGAATGATTCTTTACACATATAAGATAACAAAACAACCCTTTTGCATAAGACGATGAGCTTGAAGTGCCGATACCAGATAAAGAGGCATATCATGCCTGGATTCTCAAAATAAAAGATGGGCTGATCCGGTAGGGCAAAAGTGATCATTTTTGTATAACAATTGATACTAGCATGATAGGAAGATAGCCAATCCATGCCAAGTATAATATCAAAACCTTGGATCTCCGTATGATCAAATCGGCAAGGAATTCATGTTCCCCAATAAAATCAAACAAGATGGATAAATCAAGTTTGCTATCAAAGAATTCCCCACAGCAGTAGTTATATACAACATATAATCTAGTGGTCTAGGTAGAACACTTAAATGACAAGCAAAATGTGGTGAAACAAAGGATAGATTAGAGCCAGGATCAAACAAAACTTTTGCATTTTTATTAGAAACATGAAGAATACCTTCGACCATCGATTTAGAGGCTCTAGCATCCCGCCTGAATAGCATATACTCTAGCATGGGCTCGATCCGGGAGGTAGTGGTTCTTCCTTTTTCTTAAAGGGACAGTCTTTATTTTGTGACCTAACTTTCCACAACCAAAGCAAGCTCCATCACCCAAAAACACCTATTTGTCTCATGATTGCGTCCACATTTTGTACATAATGGAATCCCTTGTGGTAGCTTCCTCATCTCATATCCGATACCTTTACTCTCTTGTTACTTCTCTCAGTTCATTTCCTCTCCTATTTTTATAAAAACTTATCCATACTCTTCTTGCTCATGATTTCTTGGATCTCTTCAAAATCTTTTTCAATAATGAAAGCTCTTTCCACCACATCGAATATGCTTGAAGTTTTAAAGTCGATATTCGGCCCTTATGGCTGGCCTTAATCCTCTCAAACCTCCTTGCTTTTCTAGATTCATCATCAATTATATGTGTGGCAAATCTGAGAGCTCTGAATTTAGATTCATATTTGGCCACCGTTAAATTTCCTGAATGAGATTCAAGAACTCCAATTCTTTCTCGCTCTCTAATGCAACTGGGAAATATTTATCGTTGAACTTTTCTGTAAATGTCTTCCAAGTGAATGACTCATGTCTAATTTCAGAAATCCTCCTTATTGTTCTCCAGTGTTCAACCTCGCCCTCTAACATAAAGGTAGCAAGAGAAACCTTCAGATCATCAAGGCAATTTAAAACGTCAAATATTTTCTCTATCCGCATTATCCATTGTTCTGCTACCATTGGATCAGGCTCACCACTAAAATTGGGAGGACTGAGCTTCTTAAACTGTTCAATTCCTAACCCAATTCGATTTGAAGTACCGCCCATCATTTCTTTTCGGTTGAACTTGTTGTTGCATTACTTGTGTCATAGCCTCTAAAGTCTTCATGATTCCACTCAATTGATCAAGTAGATGCAGACAGACGACCTCGTCATTCTTGCTTTCTTAAAAACAACAAAAGAGGAATTTTGATCAATCTCTAAATAAAAATCACTAAACCTCAAAATTTATTATGCATCTAGCATATCAAAATCCTTAGTGTTCCTCAAATCATGCTCGATACCACCTCACACGCCCGAAATTTATCACATTCAGGAGGTGTGACCCTGTCTCAAATCCATAACATTAAAATTTTAAACAACAATTCCGATCCCCAGGATCCGTAACGATATTTGAGGACACTAACGATCATTCAAGTTGTAAATCATACCAACAACTCATAATTCATAAACCCTGTGCAATTTAATAATTCATATACCACATCACTCCAAGATTCATGAACTCCAAAACCAACTCAAACTAAACAATATTCGCATCATAAAATCAACGAGTGATGGAATCCATATATTTACAAAACTAGCATTTACCACAGGTTGATATCATCATATCATTTAAAGTTAATATTACAAATCCTAATGTGAGGGGTCCTTCAACCTATACAAACCTTATAAGTTCAAAGGTACCATCAGCATCTCACTAAACACAAAATGTACTTATACAACAAAACATTTCAACCACTACAGATCAACCCAAAATCTTCTAGCTTTCCCTTCCTCAGCCCAATTTAAACATCCCAGAGTCTGATAAGCTAACCTGAAAATATTATATAACAACGGGGTGAGCATAACAAAGCTCAGCAAGTGACTAACATATCCATAGGGAAGGAGAATAGCTTTCAATAAGCCTGATATCAAAATGCAAAAGTCGAATCTGAGGAAACATATATATCATCATATCAGAATCACAAATGTCCTCTTATTCAACTTATTTAATTCATAACAAATAGAGTAAGGAATAATTAAAGCATATCTGACGATGATAATGGTAAGTTGGAGCATATCCAATGACACATAGGATAATGAAACATATCAAGGGTGCATGGGTGATCTCTCGAACATATCGAATAACAACAAATAACAGAAGTTCAAATGTCAAATCTGAACATTCACTTTCATATCATCCAAAGCGCACATATAAACACAAATAACGCTTTGGATATCATATCAAAAACACAAAGGGTGTAGTGGGATCTCACACAATATCTCCCATGTCTGGAAGAGTCATCATCCACGTTTGGATGATGCCGATAGGGCGCGCGAGCATCGCAGCTCTATGCACAAATACCCTTTACCATTTACGGCAAGGTCAATAATCCCTTTACCATTTCGGCAAGGTCCAATAAACCCTTTACCATTTCTAGCAAAGGTCCAAATAATCCCACAGACACCAGAGTATAAAAGGACAGGTATGAACAATAATTTGACACATATCGGAAGCACATGCGGAACAATAAAACGTACATGCGCCTTTTCGAAAGAGTACGATGCAAACATATTCTTTCACAATGCATTCAAATTTGAAATGAACATAATGACATGTGTATACAAGGGTTTGAAACAATGGTATAAAGCTCAACTGAATGAAGGACTTTAGCTGAATTCAGTTTCCAACAAAAAAGGCAAAACAAGAATAGGCAAACTTGACAAAAATCTGGTTTTGGCAGAATTCAGAAAGGTATAATTCCTGAGTTGTTTGAGTAACCAATTATGCTCCAATTCACTCTAAATTAGTGTCATTTGAAAGATATAATAATATAGATTCGGATTAACAAAGTTTGGTATAAATTAGAGGTCTCCACAGGAAGTTACAAGTAATTTAGTGACAGCAGGTCAGAAAACATCATCTCTGTTTTACAGAATGTATAGGGTCGACTAAAACAGACGTTTCGGTTGGTGTCTTTACTCCAAATATTTCAAATAAGATATGCACAGAAAGCTTTATGAGTCTACTTTCCAATAAGATTAATTTCATCACCATTGAATCTGTTCACAGTGAGTTACAAGTGATAGAATGTCTAGAGGTCAGAACTCGGAATCTCTATTTTACAGATTCTATAGGGTCAATTCAAACAGAAGTTTAGATAGGCAATTGAATTCCAAATTCATACATCTTGGTCTCAAAATGAAGATATACAAGTATACTTTCGGATGGATTTAATTTTGCTTAAATACGAATTCAGTACAGAGAGTTATAGACATGATAAAGCAGAAAGGACAGAATCTGTAAAAGAAACTCAGATTCACTGTTTGATGCATAAATTGCAGAAATATCATTATTAAACTTCAATCCTCTAAAATTTTCAGGATTAGGATGAGAACAAGGATCAAACTAACTGTAGGAAGGGTTAGAACACTTGCCTTTGATCAATTTTGATCCCAATGAAAGGTATTGAGCCCGAAAGACCTAAATCCTAATTCTCCTTCTCTTCTTCTCCTCCTTATCTTCTTCTCTCTTTCTCCCCTTTCTTCTCCACGTAGGCTGCCTTCTCAGTTTCCTTGGAAATGAAGGCAGAGTCTTAAACAGTGGGATTTTGTTATTTTGTGCATTTTGCAATTTAGTCCTTGTGTTACATATTTTTACAATTGAGTCCTCCGAATTTTACAAATAGGTCCTCAGCTCTTATAATTAGGTTTTTCAATTCCATTCAAACTCCTTTATCAAATTTAAAATGGATAGTAAATCTGCTATTAAACTCTTATACGAAAATGTAGAAACGAGGAATGCGAGGGATGTTACACTCGACCCCCTTTTATCCCGAACGACGGTTCGGTTACAAGATCTCAAGCTTCCTCGATCATCGGTTTCTCGGGTCTTGAGCGGCGCCTCGACCCCGTATCCTGCACAGGGATTCGGTCAATTATGACACGATACGGCAGAACCTCCGCCCGAGATTTCAGTCGGCAACCAGGTTTTTCCGAGCAACACCCCCCAATCCTCAAGATCGTCCCGCAGGAGTGGCTTTTTGAGGGGGGGTAGTGTTAGGGGTATTAAGTATGACGTGACACCTAGTCTTCGGTCGTACACCCGGATGACGTCATCGCCCCTCCTGCGCTCCATTGCTCCCACGATTTGACCGCCCGACGTCGCTTCTCCTCAGCATCGCCCCAACTACCCGCCCAGTTGACCACGGTACCGGCCTGCGAGGTCAGGCCCGTACGCCACCTGTAAACAGCCGGAAGCATGCCCTCCGTCCGACCTATTTAAGCCGAATAGGTAAGACAAGGGGGGGAGAAAAAAAAGGACTCTTTCGACTAGAGAGAGAGGATTTCTTTCCACGAACACTCCGAGAGGTGAGTAGACTCGAACCCCCCGCAATTCTCTCTGGGGAACTCCGGCCGACGGGCCAGTACTGACTTGGGCGTCGGAGGGGTCGGGCGAGCATCCACGCCTGCTGCAGGTCTCGTCCCCGGCGACGCCGAGGAGCCACCTTCGGAGGTCGGCGGCGTGAGCGAGAGCCATCGACGGGCGAACCGTCAGAGGCGACCCTCGGTTTCGGATTCAGCGCCAGTGCGCCGGGTCCGCAGTAAAGTTGTTTCCCCGATATCGCCGAACCGCCGACCTATATCGCCGAACCGCCGTTCGGGATATGGGGCCGAGCCGCCGCTCAAGGCCCAGAATACAAGTGGTCGAGCCACCGCTCAAGACCTAGAAGACCGATATCGCCGAACCGCCGTTCGGGATATGGGGCCGAGACGCCGCTCAAGGCCCGAATACCAGTGGTCGGCCAGCCGCTCAAGACATAGAAGATCGATATCGCCAACCGCTGCTTGGATATGGGGCCGAGCCGCCGCTCAAGGCCTGAATACACGATGGTCGAGCGCCGCCAAGACCTGAAGACGATATCGCCAACCGCGCCGTTGGATATGGGCCGAGCCGCCGCCAAGGCCCGAATACGATGGTCGAGCGCCGCTCAAGACCTAGAAGACCGATATCGCCAACCGCGTTCGGATATGGGCCGCCGCCGATCAAGGCCTAGAATACCGCGATGGTCGAGCCGCGCTCAAGACCTAGAAACAACCGCCGCGCGCCAAAACGGCTCGCGATAGTGCGATTGCTAGAGTCGAGTCGGCGGCGTCTGGAGTAAGTTTCTTACGGGTGGACACGTCACCTCTTCATTAATATGACGCCGCGCCGTTGCTATTGGGCGGTGTGGCGGTGTCATCTTGTCACTGCCTCGGGAGGCGAAGGTCGAGCCCCCTTTCTATAAATAGCGAGCTCGCGACACTCTATCACTCTATCAGCGGAGTTCTGATCTCTTGTCCTACCATCGTCTTCCTTCAAGTTTCCTGCCTAGGCTCCGGTGCCTTTTAACTTCTTCCAGCCGATTTCTTCCATTATAGGTTAGTGCGCGATGGGTCTTCCTTCCACTTCCTCTTCCTCTTCCCCTGCTTCTTCTTCATCCTCTCCATCAGTCACAACCCGCCGCCGCTCTCCCTTCATCTCTTCTTTCCAGCCCTTCCTCGAGATGCGAGCGCGCGTGCGTTAGAGGCCATAATGTGGCGCCACGACCAAGACTCCACCTTGGGCGGCGCATGGTGGGGATTCTCGGCGGCGCTCTGGCGTCGGAGGAATACAACCTCTGGCCCCTGAAGCGGGACGGGCTTCGACCCGGTTCCCAAGGGCTTTGCCACGACCGCCGATGCCCTAGAGGCGGCTGCGCCTTCCCACGCATCCAATCATTGTATCCTGCATCTCCTGTGGCGTATTTTGCCTTCACAGATAACTCCCAACTCTGGCGGTATCTGGTGGCTTTCTGAGAATGCCACTACGCCAACATCGCCCGACCCGCAACCTCTTCCTCTCTGCTTTCGCCTCTTCAAGGGTCGGGGTTACTTCACCGCCGACCGGGGTTAGTTAGTGGCGCCCCACCAATAACAAAGGGTGGAAGAGGCATTTTTTTGTCCGATGCCAAAGGACTGGGGTTTTGGGGTTCGGTGGTCGTCTAGAACCATCGATAACACTGCCCGGCTCGTCGAGGAGCGCGCTCATCTCGAGCGGTTGAGGGTAATCCTCCCTTCCTCGCAAGCCATCCGCAACATGTCGGAGAAGTGGCTTGTGGAGGCCGGACTAAGTCCGTGCTCACGGGGTAGGCCGTTGTTGTCTCGCCTCTTTTAGGCTTGCTGCCGTATTCTAGCTTCTAACACATCTGTTGTTCTCTGCAGAGATGGTGAACCTGCGGTCCTTCCACGACTCGGGTGCTCCGAGGGGACCGTCTCCGCGCTCTCCGGCGGTCTCTAAGCGGGCGGGGGGTGGCTCCCCGCGCACCACCGATGAGGGGCGTCCCAAGAAAAGGGCCAAGGCCAAGGACGTGGTGGACACAGAGCGCGCGTGGCTGTGCCCGGCCGGGCGACCGAGCGGCCGGGCGCCACCACTCTGCCGAGTGTCTTTGGTCCCGGCCAGGGCGGCCGGGAAGGGCCAGCGTCCTCCAGCCATGAAGGACTGTGCGGGTCACGTCGGGGAAGGATCAGCCGTTCCTTTCCCGAATGATGGGAGGTCGCCGGGGCGGCGAGCAACCTCTCGTGGCCGGTGGCATGGTGCATCCCGAGGGACAAGGTGTGGGTCGGGGGAGAGCCCTCGGCCAGCTACCTCCGGGGGGCGCTCCATCCCGACGTCGCTCGGGACCTATACACACTCCCCTCGGAAGTGCTCATCGCCAAGTCCGCCAAGTCGGTGTTGTGGGTAAGCACCGTCTTGCGTGTATCTTCTTAGCTGAGCCCTGTTCATTACTTTCAGCCTTCTTTCTCTTTGTGCAGAATCTCCACTACACCACGGCCCTCATCGACCGGGTGCACGACTCCGGTCGATTGGTGCACGGTCTGGGCGAGCGCAACTTGGAGTTGCGCCGCCCGGCTGAGGCCCGGCGGGATCGGGACCGAGCGGTTCTTCTTCTTAGCAACGCAGCGGCGAACATGGGGCGGAAGTCGCGTCGACCACCGAGCTCGAGGCCGCCTCGGCGGCGAGGCGGACTGCGAAGCATCTCGGACGGAGAGGTTGGAGAACCGCCTCCGGATGAAAGAGGCCGAGTTGGCCGCCAAGCTGACCTCGAGGAAGGCCGAGTGAAGGCCGAGGAAGCCCTTGCGCGCGGCGGAAGCGATCGGCGGAGAGAGGGACCGGAGGCGATCGAGGCGTACAAGAAGTCGGAGGGCTTCCTCCTTGGCACTGGATCGGACGGGCGGGTGTCGTCGAATATGGGTACAAGGTTGCCACTGGCGATTCGAGCATGCCCTCCGGGCTCGGCGGTCGAGAGGATCCTTTCACCTCATGCCCCGAGGATCATGGGGTCGACATGCGCGAGTTCCTTCGACGACAGCCTTCCCGGCAAGACTTCTTTTCTTCTTTTGGAGGGTCTTCCCTTGCTTTTGTAATACTTCTTTCCCCTCTAGGGGCCCATTTTGTAATCCAAACCTTTTTGTAATACATTTTTGCCTTCTTAATACAATCTCCGACTTCTTTCCAATAGCCTGAGTCTGATATTGATTTACTTCCGTTTTGTCCTCAAACAAAATATTTCTTAAGGTTACGAGCGTTCCAAGTCCTCGAGGCTGCTGCGGTCATAGTCGCGGCCAGGCGTTCCCGGTCGGACTACTTTGATTACTCGGTAGGGGCCTTCCCACTTAGGTGCGAGCTTGCCCCTTGAGTGGGCGGGGTCGCTTACTTCCGCCTTGCGTAGGACTAAGTCTCCCATCCCGAGGGGCCGAGGGCGCACCTTCTTATTGTAACTCCTGGCAACACTCTGTTATGCGCGGCATCTTTCGTCTTGGCGTTGGCCTGCGTTCTTCTAGCGAGGTCTAAGGCCGGCCCGAACTCCACAGGGCGAGGTGGATTCCTCATAGTTCTCCACCGGAATGTCGGAATGACCAACTCGGTGGCGGACCGCTTCACGCGAATGCCAAGGTGTGGGGACTCGCGAAGCCGTCTTGAGGGTAGTCCGCGAGACCATAGGATGTTCGGGAGCTCGTCGACCCGGCTCGATCGGGCTTCGAGTCCTTTTCCTAAGTCCATCCGGTATAGATCGGTTGGTCACCTCGGCCGAGCCCGTTGAGTGCAGGGTGGGCCACCGAGCTAAACCTCAAGCCCGGATGTGATAAAGTCGCGTAAAACTCCGAGAACCGAGTCTTTGTGGCCCGGGTTCCGTTATCGGTGATGATAACGTTGAGGCGGCGAATCGGGTCACGATGTTCTTCCATCTGGCTATTTCGACCCGTTGTAATGGTTGCCGGCTCGCTTCCACCCACTTAGTGAAATAATCTATCCCCACGATGATATGTCTCCGTGGAGCAGGGAGAAACGGCCCCAGAGGTCCATTCCCCCATTGGCGAAGGGCCAAGCGCAATCCATGGGGCGGCGGGACGCGAGGAGGCTGCGGGCGTGGGAACTGGCGGCAAGTGTCGCACCGCCACGAAAGCCTTGGCGTCTCGGTGCAGCGTAGGCGAGTATACTGGCGCCAATATTTTGAAGGCCAAAGTTCGGCGCCCATGTGCTCCCACAAGTCCCGCCGTGGACCTCGGCGAGAATCACTTCCGCCTCTTCGGGATCTAAGCATCGTAGTAGGGGTGGGAGAAACGACCTTTGTAGAGCCGATCGCCAATCTCGCGATACCACGCACTGGGTTGGCGGGAACGCGTGCCTTGACCTCATCCGCGGTAGGATCCCATGGCGTTTATACTTGACACTTCACGAATCCACGTCGGTGGGGTGGTCGGGACTCGGGTCCCCTATCTCCATGATGGCCACCGGCCGGTGTGTCGACTCTTCGACCTCGGGATGTTCCTCTGGATCGGCTCGAGGCCAATTTCGTGGTGATGCCGCTCGTTGGGACACTGGGCACCACGGGCCAGTGAAGCGGGGAAAATTAGAGGTTTGGGCTCTTACCTCGGTCGGAGTATTTTGACATGGTCGGATCCGCGCCGATACTCCCGCCAACTTGTTCGGCGAGTTGGGAATCCGTGAGACATGGGCGCCCCGATTGCATCTCGGCTGCCAAGCGGAGGCTGCGAGCGCCTCGTATTCCGCCTCATTGTTTGTGGCCTCGAAGCGAAGCGGAGGAGCGCTCGAAGGCGTGTCCGTCGAGTCCTCTAGAATGAGTCGGCTCCTGAGTGGAAGACCCATCCACGTGCGAGTCGGTCTCGGTGGATTTGCTCAACGCTCTCTGCCGGTTGCGTCAACTCCGAGATGAAATCGGCCAAGGCACAGGCCTTGATGGCTGTTCTCGGCTTGTAGCGGTCGAACTCGGATAGCTCCACCGACCACTTTAGGAGACACCTCGTCAAACTTAGAAAGAACTTGGCGCGAGGTTGGTCGGTCATTACCTCAATCGTATGGGCTTGGAAGTAGGGGCGTAGCTTAGGGCCGCTAGAACAGTGCCAATGCCGCCTTTCAATGGGAGGATAAGCGGCGCTCCGGCCACGCGACGTGGTGGTGTAATGCCGGGTGTTGCGCGCCGGGGCTTCTTTCACAAGCACCGAGCTCACTTTGCATCTTTGAGATGCCGCCGAGTAGAGGTAAGTTTTTAGCGCGCAAACAGAGATAAGCGGGAGCTCGGATAAGTCTTTGCCGGGCTGCGAAAGCTTCTTCGCGTGCGTCCATTGGAAGTTCTTTGGATCTTTGAGGACCGGAAGAAAGGAAGGCACTTATCTCCCGTCGGGACAGCGGCAGACGAGCCGCTATCCTTCCGTTAAGGCATTGAAGCTCCTTCACTTCTTGGAGATCTCATGTCGGTGAGCTCGGATCTTCTCGGGGTTGGCATCAATTCCTCTCGTGTATGATGAACCGAGGAACTTTCCCGATGTTACGCGAAGGCGCACTTGGCGGATTAAGGCGCATCCCATATCTTCTCGGCGTAGAAGGTCTCCCGCAAGTCGTCGAGTGTGCAGCCCGGACGACTTTTCACGATCATATCGTCAGCGTATACCTCCATGTTTGGCCTATTTCTTTGGCGAACACCTTGTTCACCATCCTTTGGTAGGTGGCGCCCGCGTTCTTTAACCCGAACGGCATAACCTTGTAGAAGTAGGCTCCCTGGGGTGTGTGAAAGGCCGTATGTTGCCGATCCTCGAGGGCCATCCGGATCTGGTTATGCTTAGGAATAGGCGTCCATAAAGGAGAAGCGGGCGTACCCGCGGTTGAGTCGACCAGTGGTCGATCCTAGGTGAGGAAGCAATCGCCGGGCAAGCATGATTCGGATCGGTGTAGTCGACACACATCCTCCGGCTTCCATTAGGCTTCTTGGCGAGGACTACATTGGGCGACCAGCGAGTACGGACTTCCTCGATGAAGTCCGGCGCCAGAGCCTATCGACCTCCTTTTGCACGCTTGTTGGCGCTCGAGGGTGAGTCGGGGTCTCTGTCTCACGCCGGGTGATCGGGAGATATGCAGATGGTGTTAGGAGACTTGAGTCGATTCGGAGAGGTCGGCGGTATCGGCGAAGGCGTCGGCGCTTTCTGGAGGAGGCGATGGCTGCGCGCTCTTGATTATCGAGTCGGGCGATCCGTATCCGTCGGGGCGGTGCGTCTTGCGGCGGAATATTAACCGCCCGGGTTTGTCGGCTCGGGATGCTCGGTCGGGCTGCGTCCGCGTGGAGTCTTGAGGCGGTTCGGCCTTTTCCTCTTACCCAAGGAGTCGCCGTCAAGTAACACCGCCTAGACTCTGAGGATCTCCCGAACCTCCCGACCCGGCTGGTCGGGAACCGTCAGATGGTATGTGGATATGATGGCCCTTAGCACTTTGTTGAGGTGGAGTCGGCCCAAAATGGCGTTATCTGCGGATGGGAGAGTCGACCACGGAAAGGTCACCAAAGTTTTGCCTTGGCGAATCCCAGGAGTCAGCGGTAGGGTCACGCGCCCGTGGCGAAATCGAGTCGCCGGTAAAGCCGGTGGCGCCGAGTGCAAGGGCCTTGAGGCTTCGCCGGCAACCCCAACCCGAAGGCCTCGAAGAGGATGCTCACAGCCGCCAGTTGTCGCACTATAACTTTTCTGACCATCGCCGGACACTGTCGTTGGCTATTCGGGCCGACACCACCGGCGCATCATCATGCTCGGTTACTCCCATATCCCCGAGAGAATGTGATCTCGGCTCGGAGGAGGTGGTATTCCCGGTAATGCGGCTCGGGCGTAAGCCCTTCGACCCGGCGCTATGTCCTCCGGCGGGTCCCCACGATCACGTCGATGTGTTGCTCGGCCGGGCCTTGGCGCGAGGATGGTGCCGCGGATCTTTGGAGAGGTATTGATCTAGGTGACCTCTTGGATCGGCTCTTCAATTTGCCGCCATTTCGTGGCATTGCTCGTGTCATGTCCGTTTTGCCGATGGAAGCGGCAATACGGTGCTATCGGCCGGCTCTCGTCGGCTCTTCATGCGGGCGGCACGAGCATTCCCGCTCCTTTATGCGGAGGAATATTTGCGTCGAGGACGCCTTCAAGGGAGGTGGCGGCTCGGCGCGTATGGGTCGAGGCGGCCCATGCGGCGCCAGTGCGGGGACTCCGCTGGTTGTCGGTCCGATCGGGATGGAGTAGGATGCCCCCTCGGTCGTTCTTCCTTCCTTCCGACATCCGGGACTCGGCCGCCCGCGTATTGACTTGCGCTGAAACATCTCCGCGATGGGCGGTCGCTCCACGAGGACCCGGCAAAACCTCGGCGGTCGAGCCCCATCATAAGCGCTGCGTGCGATGGGTGGCGTCAGATAACTCCGTACCTCGGTGGTGAACCTTGAGCGAAGTCGGAGAGGGTTCGTCCTCCTTTTGCTTCAAACCGGGAGAGCGCGCGCGGAAGGCTTTGGTCGCGCAAGCGCCAGACGTGGCTCGAAGTCCTTGGCGAGGCTGTTCAAAGGATGTCACCGTCCGCTTTTAAGGTCTTTGTACCACGTGCAGGCGGATCCTTTCAGCGTGGTGGGAGCATGCCCTGCACATCAAGGCGTCAGGAGTTCCATATAGGGCCATTTGGGCCCGGCGGCGATGTGATCCGGGTCGCGACTCCATCATAAAGATCGATGGAGGAGGCGGAAGTTCAAGGGCAGGTATTCCGTATGTCGGTGGTGACGGGGACTCCGATGGGACACTTCCCTCTGCTCTTCTTTGGACTTACGGACGTCCCTTTGCACCTCATCCGCGTGCAATGGACCGGTTGAGCCGAAATAAGTCGTCGAGTGCAGATACCGCCTCGAGTTCAGGCGGGACGTCCAGGTTTTCAAGAGCCTGGGTTCCGTCCTGAACCCGGCGGGAGGCCGGGGAAGATGGCACCGGCCGGATCGCCTCCTGATGCCGGGGAAGAGGTTCCGGCCTTTGGAGGGTCGGTTCTGCGCCACTGGAGTAAGCGAGGAGGGCGGCACAGGTATTGGCGAGTCGGACTGTTGGGAAAGGTCTGAAAAGCCTCCGCCGTGGCGGTGGGAGGGAGCGGGAACCCGACTTGGTGGGTAGAGCCGGCGTCGCTAAATATACTCGATGGCGATCTGCGTTGCGGCGGATCGTCCCTCCGAGTTAGTGCGGGACCTCCGTAGAGTGCCAGCCGGAAAGCGACCTTTCGTCCATGTGTCGTTAAGAGCGGAGGCGGGTAGTCCTCGGCAGAGGCCCTCCTTCTAGCGCCAATCTGTTAGAAACAACTTTTACCGTGACCCGGGCGCCGCGCGGAATCCGGAAGCGAGTGCGTCTCGATGCAGTTCGGGCCGTCGATGGCTCTGCTCACGCCGTCGACCTCGAAAAGGTGGCTGCGTGCTCCTCGGCCGTCGGGGCGAGACACTGCGTGGCGGGTCGGATGCTCCGCCCGACCCCTCGGCCTTAAAGTCGATCTTGGCCCGTCGTAGGAGTTCCCGAGAGAGTGCGGGGTTCGAGTCTACTCACCTCTCGGAGTGTTCGTGGAAAGAAATCCTCTCTCTCTAGTCGAAAGAGTCCCTTTTTTTCCCCCCTTGTCTTACCTATTCGGCTTAAATAGGTCGGACGGAGGGCATGCTTCCGACTGTCTGCAGGTGGCGTACGGGCCTGACCTCGCAGGCCGGTGCCGTGGTCAACTGGGCGGGTGGTTGGGGCGATGCTGAGGAGAAGCGACGTCGGACGGTCAAATCGTGGGAGCAATGGAGCGCAGGAGGGGCGATGACATCATCCGGGTGTACGACCGAAGACTAAGTGTCACGTCATACTTAATACCCCTAACAACTTGAAACTTCAATTGCCACGTTCCTGATCATATTAAAATGATCGAGGCAGAAATCTCATGGATTGGGAAATCGTACCGTGATCACTATTCCAATGGAGTAGACTGATTCCAGTAACTGTGGTTTGACCCCCACTTGGCTGCAGTATCCCTAAAGAAACTATATTTTAACTGAAAAATCTCAAGGGATGAATAGAGGGAAAAATAACAGGAAAGATAGACATGCAATTTTCCTTCTGCAATGGAGTCCACAAATAACCTAAATATCTTCTCTGACATTATGGAAGCCTAAATTTTGATCTCCACATAAACACATATGTCAAGGATGTATAGACAAACTAGAAAGAAGAAATGCTAGAAAGAAGAATTAGCTCTACCAACCCATCATTTTATCTTTAGTTAAAAGAATCTAACCCACCTACCAAAACTGTCACAAGAAGAAAGTATAAAATATAATGCAGCATTTCTAGCAAAGAAGAACAAAAATCTAGTACCAAAGCTATGTAGGGAGCCAGAGCTACTCTAAGGTACCTTCAGAACCATCAAGCACATGGTAAATAAGGACACTGGTATTTAGTTTTCCAACATTCAAAAATAAATGTTGTAGAATCAGCCACAAAAACAAAAAGGTATCTAATTGAAACGGAATAAGCAAACAAAAACAAATAAGGGCACATTAATTAAGATAAATTTAACGCGAACCTACTCTATACTTTTTTTTTTTTTCCAATCACAGCACTCGCATCTCATAATTGCAATAGAAGACCTAAAGATTTCCCTACAAGCAAACAAGGGGATCATCAATTCCTCATAACGAAGAACCTATAGCAATCGATATATTAACTCTGCATAAATGAAACACGAACTAAAAATACGACGAGAAAACAGAAAGGTATCTCACATTACTGATGTCGACCTGGATCGCCAGGTCGACGTTGACGAACTCACCATCCCAGGACTCGAGGTCCTTGTCGACGCCCCCCAAGGCTTTGATGAAGGACCCGACGGCGGCATCGACGTGCTTCTTGCAGTACTCGATCACCTTGACGAGGATATCCGAGGTGACGTTGTAGAGGGTGATGCCGCCGTCGGCGCAGTCGTCCTCGATCACGTGCTTCATGGTCTGCGACTCCATGGCCACGGCCTCCTCCACGTCGAACACCTCCCCGTCCGAGCTCCTGAGCTTGATCGTCCTCGCCATCGCCGCCCGTCCACCGCTCCGATCGAAAGCTAACAGAAAACAAACTCTGCTTTGGGGATGTTAAGAACGAACTCATTCGTCGATGGGATTAACGACTTGATCGATCCTAACAGCAAACTTGCTTCCAGCATATGGTTAGTTTACCCGATCAACATCTCGCTTTGTGAAGGGTGGTGGCCAGAACTCCATAGTGGGTCCCACAAAAAATTCATCACTTCTTTCAATAAAAAAGCGGGTAGATTCGAGGGTTGAGTTACGAACGAGTATACGATGTATCTTTTTATAATCAGTGTCCTGCTTCATCTCACGCGTCGTGATGCTCTGGCGGGTCCCGCATGAAGTTCGTCGCTTCTTTCAATAAAGAAACAGGTAGATGTTTGAGTTGACGTTAAATGGGTGGACAAAGAATCGTTCTATAATCAATGTACTGCTTTATATACTCGAATTGTCATAGACGGTTGTAGATATGGCTCTGTTGCGGGTCCCACATGAATACTTTTTTCAATCAAAAAGCAGGTAGAAATGGGGGTTGAATTGTAAGCAGGTAGACGAAATATGGTCCTATGATCGATGCTCCTGCTTCATCTACTCGAACGGTGATAGGCGGCGGTAGAGGTAGCTCTGTTGCGGGTCCCACACGAAAGTCATCACTTCTTTCAATAAAAAAGCAGGTAGAAATGGTGGCTCAATAAAAACGGTAGACAAAATATTGTTCTATGATCGAACTGTGATCGGTGGTAGTGGGTATGGCTCTTTCATCATATCATTCCCATCTTGTTGGAACTAAGAAAAATAATCTCAATGAAATTTTCTAATAATTCAAGTTCTGTATTACTAAGTATGCATGTTATGTAATGTCCGTATGGAAGAAGTAAATTACAAAATAAAGCTAAGATGATTGAAATGTGATAAAAGGTTCCAATTCAATTGGAATGAGAGCAATCTAACGAATTTAATATCATCCTGTCTCAAATGTACATTATTTATTATTACATGATAGGGAAAATACAAAGAAATGGTCTACATAAAATTTTATGTTCCATAGTTTTCACCTAAGATTCATTCATTTAACACAAATTAATCAAAATCATATCATGAACCGTCCATTCGCGGATCAACGTCGATCGAGTCGGAGGTGCAGCCAAGATCTGCTTTGAGATTGTCGATCCCTGATTGGAAGATGATGGTATTTGGGTGCTCCCGCAATCGAACCGCCCGTTCGTCGTCGGATGATGACGATGCTGCCGCTGCTTCCGGCTGCTGCGTCCTCCTCTTCTTTCTCCTCTCTCAACCTCCTCCGTCGAAACCCTAACCGGTCTAGGGTTTCTCCCAGGGCCCTTCAATGCAGTTCTTCTCCCGTTCTGGACCCGGACTCGCCTCCTCCTCGAGGTGAGATTAGAGCCAACCATGCCGGGGTGCGGCTGGAAGAGAGGGTCGAGGTCGGAGCGGAGAAGACAAGGATCGATTCCTGGATCTCCTCTCGGATTCGAGGGGTCAGTCGAGCTCGGATTCAGTCGAGCATCCGCTCCGGCCTCGTCGCCGTCAACGGTCGAACCGTTAACAAGGTAATAAGAGCTCGAGTTTATAGTTCCACTTGTTAGCAATGATCGTAATAATCGAATCTCATAATATGCGAATGTAGGAAAAATAGGATGATGGATTTTCTCAGCAAAAAGAAAAGGAACACTTAGTATGTTCTAATTCATACATGGAACAAACAAATCGGCTTGATTTTAATATATACTAGCATTTATTGTTTCAGTGAATTGTCATTATAATTTGATATATTATTGATGTGTTCTGTTTTGTTGGTGTGCTTATTTTCTATTTGTATTCAACTTGGTAGGTTTCCCATATTATCAAAGGAGGGGACATGGTTAGCTGCATGATCTCCAAGTTGCAACCTTTGAAGGCTGAACCAGAAGATATGCCTTTGGATATTGTATATGAAGATGAGCATGTTCGTTGTCAACAAACCTGGACATATGGTAATTCGTTGTTTGTGTAGGTCAAGTTTGCTCATTTTATATTATTGATGGTATACTTTCAGCATTATTAGTATTTCATCACTGATTTAACCATGAAATGGAAGTGCTAAATTTAAATTGATATAGATGGGAGTTACAACTTGTTTATTTTCAATAATTTTCAGTTGGCTTTAGTTTAACTATATTCAAGTGTTATATGTTAATGCTTCAAGATTTTCATATATTTCATTTGACTTTGGAGTATTCTTTTACATTCCTTTTAATTGTTTGAATTACCTATCACTCTCTATGAGACTAGCCAGCTATGACATCACACAATTATTATCTGGTATTCACTTGCAAAGTTCCTTTGTAAAATGGGCTCAAATTTTAGACAAGCCAACTTATGGGATCCTCATCTTTTTGGTAATTGTTTGATTGCTGCACTCTTCAGGGCATATCATGTCATCTTGCTTGTATTTATCTATAGCACAGCACTATGTTATATGCATATAAGTGGCAAATTATTTAATAACAAGTCAGTTCATATTGGATTCAGAACTTGGGTAGAAATCGTTCCTCCTTGAAAATTTTACCATACTGATAGTTTCAATCACACAATCCTACAGGTGTTCAATACAGATAAGATATTGAATGTATGGCTTGGAGAACAATTATTTATAGTACAATGCTATGCATCATTTAGCTTTGGTATGACAAATGATCCAAGTCATCTAAATCATGTTCTGATACCAATGGTGGGAGTCATGTTGCCTGCACTACCAGGATGAACAAGGCCCTAACATGTGACTCTCAAACTTGTTTATATAGCACTATATTGATGCTTTCTTGTCGAAAGAACAGAACAATTGGTCATTAGAATCCTTTGTGAGAGAGAATAATACAATTTATGATGATCCATTCAAAAGCATTACTTTCTGTAAATACATTAGCTATAGAAAACAAGTTATTGTAACACCTTTCTTTATATGTAGTTTATTGAGTGTAATGAGAGAGAGATATAACAATAGCCTTTGATCGGTCCTAATGAGAATCAAGTTTGGTGGTTTTTGGTTTCATTATCAACAAATTTGTAGAATTGTCTCATTGGTTAGTGATGCCTTCATCTTATGGAAGACGAAATGTTTATACAAACTTCATATAGCAATTTATATTATTTTCCAATTTATCTTAGAAATTTGAATGTATGCATAACCATTGAATTGGCATATACTTTACACTCTTGCTGCATATGTTTTGACGATGTATTTATTCTTTTCAATTTTAAAATTGTGCTTACTGTTTTTTTTATTTCATCTTTGTTTACCATTTAATTTGCAGGCCTTGTTTCTTTTAACTGATCCACTGGTTTTTCATCTTAACTTTGCTTGTTATATGTGCTATTTTTAGGTTGTTCACCCAGCCCCTGGAAATGCTAATGGGACACTTGTAAATGCTATTCTTCACCATTGTAGGCTTCCAATAAGAGCATTTGCAAACAATATCCAAATTTCTGACACTGAGGAATGTTCTGAATCATCTGACAGTGACATTGAAGAAGTTTGTGTTGATCAGTGTTCCATGGAAGAAGTGGGCGTAGAAAATTACGAGGCTCTTGTTCGACCTGGTATCGTGCACAGATTGGACAAAGGGACAAGTGGACTTCTTGTTGTAGCCAAGGTGAGCAGCAATTTCTGGAGATATATGATAGTTGTGTGCTGATATCCTGTTGAGCACTTTCTTTTTTTCTATAATCCATGACATGGACTAGGAATTAACATGCTGCTCCAAGCATGTTCCAATAGACCCACGTTTGAGATGCATGGTAAATTATGTATGGAGTATCTCCACTTACGACTGGATCAGCATCTGCATCCATATTTTAGACTAATTGAAATTACTAGGGATTCCTTTTCTCTATAGGATAACTTGTACATGGTGGATAGCAGTAAATATCAGTGCATTGGCTACAATGATCTACAAGTTCTATTGTTAGAAGGTCAACCCTTCATACTCTTCATTTGAACTGCATAGTTGCTTGATAAGAAATATCTAACAGTTCATTATTTGCATTATTGTTTTTGGATTGCTATTACATGCCACTTCATTACTAAGTCAGATTGTGAAAATAAAATGTGGGCTTTTATATTATTTTTTAACTTTTTGGTGACAGGATGACCATTCGCATGCCCATCTAGCTGAGCAGTTCAAAAAACATACAATCCATAGAGTATACATGAGTCTTACTTCTGGAGTTCCTAATCCAAGTTATGGAAGGATAGAAATACCCATAGCTCGTGATTCTAACAACAGGATTCGGATGGTTGCTGTTTCTGGTTTGAATAACAGCAGACATGCTCGCTATGCTGCTAGTAGGTGATTGATGTCAATTCTTTTCTTGCATCATCCATCCTGCTTTCAATCTATATAATGCATGTTGTCTTATAATTGTTTAAGATTTCTTTACAAAATAAATTAGAGAGAGGATACTTGGAAATGTAAGTAATGGAGTGACTACCAGTCTTCTCTTCCCTAATTCTGACAATGGGATCAATTGAACACTTAAAAGTTATGACTCTCATCTCTTTGTTATTTTCAAAAGTAATGTTGCTTTTTGATTGAAAGGAGATTCTTTAAACTATTATTTGCTTTAGTTAATTGATTACTATATTGTACTTTTATATATTGAAATGACAAGAAAGCAATGAAATACTTTTGAAACCTTTACTTGGGCATGCTTCGCTTGAAAGAAAACTTCAAAGCATGATGTTGGGCAAGAGCTGCAATTGTTGGTCACACAATCTTAAGCTCTAAGCAGTAAGCAGGATTAACTTTCTGAGGATCAACAAATACCTAAAGGTTTCATTAATATGATAACCAGCGTTCATTAATATGGTGTTTTTGTTTATCTTGATTGTCAATTCAAATTTGAGTTAATATTACCTTTTTGTTAAACCGAAACAGTCCGAAAGTACAAAATTTTTCTACAAATGCAACTAAAGTTGGTTCTAGAACTCTCAGAGCAAACTGAGGCAAAGAAAGAGATGCAGAACTTAAATTGAATTTGCATCAAGGAAATTGCCTGAAAGAAGAAACTTGATCAGGAATAATCCATTGGTTGAATGGAAATCACATTCAACTAGCTAACTTTTCCAACTCTTCGAGTTATGACAACTGAGCGGATGTGTTCAGAAGAAGGATGTTTGAAAAACTTGTTGTTCTACGATAAACAGTTATCAGTTGCCACTTTCAATTGAAAAGAAAATAAAAACAACAAGCTATATCATTACTTTAATAAGCTGTTACTTCTAAGCTTTGATTCCTTATTTGCTCTTATGTATCTGGGAATTCCATCTTTGATGAATTTGTGTTGTCAAAGTTTTTGAGCATTTAAACTCCCAATGTGATATTTCAGAGTCTATTTTGATTTTCTTTTGCCACATGTCTTTTAATTGTTGGAGAAATGTTTCTTGATGCAGAAACGAAAATATTGTTATATTCAAGGGCATTTTGTTGTTAAGATTTCAACAGGCTATAAGATCATACGAGGCCTTGATGGCCTATGTAGGTGTCTGTGTTCTCTAGGCTAGCTCTCATTCTTTGTGTAAGATAACTTCTCCCTGTGATAGGCATGGGGACATGTTTGATGTGGTAAGGAAAAATATGTTGCTCCCACACATTCATCACAATCTGTTGTTTGTTGCCTGTGAAGAGATATCCTTTGCAGTCTACAATAACCCAGGGTTTTTTATATAAATTTTGCTTCAGAAGTATCATTCAATTTTGACTTGGTGATTTTAGGTACAAGGTAATCGAGGATTTCATGGGTGGTGGGGCAGCTCTGGTGCAGTGGAGACTGGAAACAGGACGCACTCATCAGGTATAAATATGTGGACTGTTTTTCACATTGAAAAAGGATACTTCATGGAAAAAATTATAATTTTAGTCACTGACGTTGATCCAATTTATAGCTCCTATATTTTTGTAAGGTAACAGGATCCATTATATGCTTTTTAGGAATTTCCCATAATTTTTAATTGAAGTTCCTTTACAAAGCCATACAAAAAACCATTCATTGATTGTTTGATTTATCAAAATTGGCAATAATCATATTAGACTCAACCTGGAATTCTTTTCATTAAATCTAACATCAATGTGCATTACCTTCTCTGGGATACACATCTATTTTGTATGTTGTAATGCTTCCATCACCCAGTAGATCCGAGCGCATGCAAAGCACCTTGGAATTCCCCTATTGGGCGACGAAGTATATGGAGGTACGAAAGACATGGTTCTGTCACTTCTCAGACCAAGAACTCCTCCAACTTACCATGGCCACCTCTCAAACATAATATCAAAATTGCAAAGGCCATGCCTCCATGCTTTTTCAATAGGGTAAGGAACTACTCCAAACTCATTTGATGATGATACTCTACTTCCCTGAGCTAACCAACTTCATGTTTTCTGGTCCTTCATAGATTTAAGCATCCTCACACAGGTGAATTCCTACGATTTTCTTGCCCGCCACCTGATGATTTTTCTGAGGTATTGGATCAGCTCCGATCTATATCTGACTGTTGTGCTAAGATTTAGGAGATGGAAGCAGACCAGGTGTGTGATGGCATGAGAACTTGATCTCTAGATCAGAATTATGTGGTGGTTGCTTCATGCAATTGTAGAACAGTTGTGATAGTATTTGCTACAGTCTCAAACTAGCTTTAATTCCATATTAGAATTGGATTGTGAGGAGTGCGTCCGAGGCATCAATATGACATTTGGATGACAATATAACCCCAACACACAAGTTGTTTAAGTTGTAGGCCAAAATCAATATATTTGGTTTGGTGGGCTTGCGAGACTGAGCTTTTTGTATCTTGTGGATCATATAAAGATATAGGCGGTGAACTATGCATGTGGATTGGATTGGCAAGTTTAAGGCTCCATATACATGATGTTAGTGTTTATGTGAGTTCCATGGTGCACTTACCAAAGAGAGTTTTGATTTCTGATGAGGTCACATGCATTCACAGTGAATTCATATACCTAAAAGAGATCTACTGCTGGTTAGTGAAATGTTGGAATCAGAATTGGAATTGGGATCCATTGAGAACTTTGTGTGCATGTAATTTTATGTGAACGATACATTTGATATATATTGTTTTATTTGTATATGCATGGAATGGCGGAGCCCAAACTCTTGCATTCTCGAAACCTTTCTCTTTCCTGCTTCACCTGTCGTGATAGGGAAAACATCTCATAGAACAGTCGGATCGAACTCATCGTGATGATCAAGTCCCTGACATGATTTGTTGATACATCAGCATGATGACCACGACGGCACATGGGGATCGTCCATCACCGGCTTAGGACACCTGAACTTGATCTAAGTTGGTCGGGTAGACATATATTCCACTCCCAAGTCATCTTTGTTATAGCTCCTAATCGCTGTTTGGTGTGTGTGAATATTATAAACACACAAACCCCTCGTTAAGGAGAAATGCATACTTCATGGACATCCTAGACATTCATCATAGGCATGTGTGGGCTGTGCCCTAACTGTCGGTTCATATTTCAACAGAATTAACCCAGAATTCCTGTATTTCTTGTAGCAGATACTGCGCGTGAGCTAAAGATAACCCCACGTATCTTTATCAGAAAGTCCATAAAGGGTGTCTAAAAAGTTAGGGCTACCACATCATCACACATAAAAACATGAGAATACATTAGATAAAGAGATACTGAACCAAGGTGAACATTGTCGTTGGTGCAACAGCTTTATATGGCATTATCGACAGATGTATCTCACTTATTTCCCGATAGAAGCTTACAACTTGTGTGATATCAACAACGGTAAGAACCTGTCCCCGAGGTTCATCATGATCCTGTGCCCAAGTCTGATTTCATAAGGATGAGTTGTGCTTGAGCAGCACATAGCCAGAGAGGACAGCACGGTTTCGCTCCTTCACCTTAGTCTGATAAATGACCCTGCAAATGCAAATTCTGGTTTGGGTATCCAGACATTGTGTACACTGAGATAGAAAACACAATGGGACAAAGGACACAATAGAAAACTTGCCTTGAGCCTTCGAGCCACATCTCTGTCACTACAGTTTCTCCAGGATATACATGTAAAAGAAAACGACCAAAGATGTTTCTCACTGTTGTCTGTTCCCCGTTGCAAATACATTTTATGATGGCTCTGACAGCAAATCCAAGGGTACACAAGCCGTGTAGTATTGGGCGAGCAAACCTTGAAGTCAATATAGGTCATTCCTTTAAACGTCGAGAAGGTTGATCACAAATTAAAATTACACTAAAAGCTTTTGAAACAACTAGGAGACTAGCTAATCATCATCAATCAAAAACTTGGATATATGAAACTTTACTATAGAGTACGCTTTGTTTCAGGAAGAAAAATACCATAAATATTTAAGATAGGCAATAACCAAAAAGAAAAAAAGATTGGATAAGAGAAACGATTAGGCATCCAGGGCCACAATGTGACCACCTGAGAACAACAAATAATTTTCTATTACAGTTCACTGGAATCTGTTACAACTAGATCAGGTCTCATCTACACATGCTCTTTCATTGTGACACTATAAATCACTAAAAGTAGTTGGGTTAGTGGTCATAATAGCAACATTATTCCACTTATCATAGAGCAAAGAAGAAAATAAGACCATCAAAACCAAAAACAAAATATTGAACCAAGGAAAAAACATAATTTTATAGCTTACCCTGCAGCCTGTGCTATCATTGGGTCTGCATGGAGAGGATTGTAATCACCTGATAACCTATATAACAGAGCCTGCGATTGCATCGTATAAAGGTATAAGTTCATTTAACAGGTAAAAGAAAGGCTTGAAGTTCACTGGATAATGATCATTAAATTAGAAAAGAATGTTCCATCATTAACTGGTTGTAACAAGAATGTCGAGACATGTCTGCAACACATAGACTGACATATGAACAACTGAAATGGGTCAGCATCCTGATGTCAATACTCGGCAAGGAGACAATTGGGTACAAGGATATGCAGGAAAAGAATAATCAAAACCGTTGGTACTTATGTTGCAATTTTGTGATAATGTGGCTATTGGGAGTTGAGCTCATAATAAGCATTAAAATCATAAAAATATCCACTTCTTATATTGTTATGTTGTTTGATATAGGGAAAATAACATAATAAAAGTCTAACAAGTATCTGACTCATATAACACATATATGTATCTGACAGCTAATGAGTATTAATGCAAAAGTGCATGCAACACTCTTACAGGTATAGCTGTTACAGAAGAAATCTCATCACATCAGGAACAGCATGGACATTTGCTATGGACATAATTGTGTATATATCAGAATTCACAACGTTGCAAAGTGACTCCTTGTAGTTCATTATGTCAAAGACCGGGATACCATTTATATTAAACAATGTTAAGACATCATCATATTCGACTTTATCAGGGATCACAACTGTATAATTGTTATGTGCTTAGCTACTGTTGTAACACTGCTAGAAAAATTTACACCTCATTGAGACAAAAATCTACATGGTAAATGCTAAATGGTAAAAAACTAAGCAGATGCAAAAGAAAATGCGTCCAGTATATAAAGTCATGTGGTATAACATATTAAAGAAAATTAGCAAATATTCTTCACATGTTCACTTACCTGAGAACTTATCAAAACACATCAAGTATTGGCTCTGATATAAGGGACCACATTATGGAGGAACATATTATGAGAAATGAAATGCAGTGTGCATAAAGACAATAAAGGAAACAGAACAAACTAGAATATGTAAGATCCCATATACATGGTCAGCAATCTCAAATTCTCAATTAAATCTATGCATAAGTAAAATATCCAAAGTATTGGAAAAATCAACGTTGGAACAATGGCTCATGCAATAATCAATCTGTTGATCAAAGTAACAAACCTGAGATTGTTGGATGGTATCTTCATATACTACAGTAGGTTGATGTTTGGGAGCTGAAACATGTAAAATCTGATTATCTGGGTAGGTTTTATATGAATATGGATGAGATGAGCTTGAAAAACCTCCAGAACGCGAAGTAGATTGTGCTTCTGCAGAAGACAGGTAGTTTAGAAGATGAAGCTCAAAAGCTGCCACTTGGTAGTGTAACCATTGGCATCCCACTGACCTGTTCATGCACAATGCTTCACCAGATTCTTTCAAATAACTTGTAGTTTCAAGCTCAATAATAGCCGCTTTGCCTGTACAAAATTTACTAAAGTCCATGTAGCTATAACAGAAATCCAAAATCCAACATAATTTACTAAATGTTTAAGAAATATCAATTTCTTTCCATAAACATGATAAGAACAAGGTGGAACATATTCCCATATGTCACAGGACAAGTGACACAATAACTGAAATAATCAGTTTCACTTTGACAGAGTAATTAGCAAGTAGAAAAAGTTAGAAAAGCCAGACCTGAAGATCAAACAAGAATAAAACACACCTTTGTCATGCAAGCCAGCAATTGCTACCTTATTTACAATCTGGGAAGAAAACACAAGTGTAAATGCTATAGTGCTTACTCGATGTCAAACCCGAGAGTTGGCAACTAAAGTAAACTACATATAATTGACAATTTAGATGACTGATATCTTACAGAGCCACTTGAAGGTAGAGGCCGATATATTTCTATGTATTGTTGACCATGCAAAAGAAGCCTAGGATCATATCTGCATAAAGAATGCAACATCTAGTTAAGCAAAGTGACAATAGAACAGATTTTTGTATCAATTTGAAATGCTAAGACAACAATATACTAGTATTATCAATAATCAATAATATAAATAATATACATGGAAATTACTCACTGCAGTCCACTAACTTTTTCAAGTCCAAGGCCTTCTGCAAAAGGAAAGAGGGCCGCAAAAGTGGGCAAAACCTGCATTTTCATGATTTCAATAAAGAGAAGTAATTTGTATCTTCAACCAGAGCAAGCACCGCCCAAGATGCAAGATGATGTAGGCTTCAGAGACTAATAACATGCCATAGATTTACAATGATCTTAAGGGCTTAAATCTATTATTCATAAAACAAAAATGGAATAAATAAGCAAACCAGTGAAAGCAATAAGTGTCAGAGCAGCACCACCAAACATAAGGGAAGGCTTGGTACATCTATTCATAATCACCCTATAAATCATGCTCTATCTGTCGTTTGATTGATTCAGTTATAATAGTATTCAACTCAAACACTATTGACTATGACTCTAATTTACAAATTTCCAAGGATCCAATTTATTCTATACGTTCAATGTTGCCTTCCTTTTTACAAGAACATTTTATACTGCTTAAAACGTATACTACAAGCAACAAAACATCCATCTAAACCACAGCCAAGACTCATTAAGATGTTGACCAAAACATAGGAAAATTAGATTATCGAAGCACTTGCCTCCATTTACGTAATGTTTTGCAGTAACTATTAATAGTAGCAAATTTTAAATCCAAAGCTACAAAGAACAACTCTAGAAGGCAAGGATTTACAATACCATAAATTTGCTATTAAATAGGATGCACAAAACTATGTGTCTAATTGAAGGGTAAGACCTCCTCCATTACTGTTAATAAACAACAACAGTCAAGCCTCTAAGCAGAGACACTTTTACCTCTAAACAAGTGTCGAACATGTCACACAAAACCCAAATCGAAGTATGAGACGAAGACTAACTCTACAGAAAGCTTCCAAATGTAACCTGGATGGACTTTTGCCCGTTCCTATGGTAAACGTAGTTGAGCTCCTTCTCGTCCACTGCATCTCCAGCACATGCTCCGACCCCCAAAGCATAGAGCGCCGCATCTCTATTCGCAACAAAGACGACGACGACGACGACGATAAAGAAGTGACAATAAAGAAAGCGAAATAGAAAAGCATTTTATCGAACAGGAAGAAGGCAAGTAAGCCGAGAGACGCCGGATCTTGACGCATAGAACAAACCTTTCAGTATAGCAAAACGAAATCTGCGGGAAATAAAAGGAAGAAAGGATCAAAAGAACGAAACCTACATCACCAACCAAGCGACCAAATTCCTCGAGGAAAAAAAGCCTCGAGAAGATTAGTGGGATAGATCACCTCGGAGAACTTGTGAGAGATCACCAGATCGGGATCGATGGCGGGCGCCGAGCGATCGGGACTCGTCATGGCTCGGTCTCCTCGAGGAACAAGAGAGAGAACCCGTGCAACAGTCAACGGACCGAGGAAACGGAGATCAATAGGGGTCGGGCCGCCACCGGTAAAAGAAATATCGCCGGTGGATTCAGTGGTCTACGCCAAACGCAGTACACGTGTAAAGCTCTACATTTCTCCTCACCAAAAAATAGCTAATAATTGTTTATACTAATTTAAAAAAAGCCAAACTAAAATGATAATTAAATGTCGAAACTCGAAATAGTTAATTATTATATTAATAACATTTCTTATTTTCAGTTATAATTTAAAACATATTGTATATGATTATATATTTTCTTTAATTTTATATATTAATTTAAATATTTTTAAATAATTTATTTTAAATTATTTTCTCCGCCAATTTCAATCTCTTTTTTTTTCAATATCAAGTCAAAAAAATGAGTACATCCTCCATTCATAGAAGAGAACACATAAAATTAAAGAGAATCGATCAATCTCTCTTGCAAACAAAATACAAACTATTATGAACTACTAATTCTTGCGCGGTTCGCCGGTCAATTTGTGCATTGCTTAGCCTCTAAATACACATGAGAGTAATTACATCGAAAAAAATACATTAAATAAAAACTATCTCATATTAGTGACAGTGAATACGAACCACAATCTCTTCATCTGGCTCAATCAATAGTCTTAGCACTCCCTCGTCCTTAGCACAAAGAGACCTTCTTTGGTAGCAGCTGTTTCATTTAAGATGTTCTCTTTTAACATTCCCCTGAAAGAACAGATTAATTAGTATGAATCCTTATGATGAACGATGGGGCTCCTTCCGTCGATTGCTCCCATACGAGTTCAGTTTATATCAGCCTTCTCGAGGCTCACTCCATTTGACGATGACATGAATCACTATTTCTGGGTCGGCCGAAGTGCTTCTGCAGTACCAATGTTGGCTGCGTCACTGCACGTCGGAGCTGCCGCGGTAGGAGGCGTCGTTTTTCGCAGTAGCCGTACTTGCTGCAGAATTGCCCGCGACTTGTTATAAATTGTTCAAATTAAAAAAAATAAAATTTTATTTTGAAAGGAGTTATTTGAAAGGATGTTTTTCGTAGTTATTTTGGTAGTTATTTTTTCATCTTTTATGAAAATATCTATAAATAGATATGTAAGAATAAATTTTTATGAATAATTATTTTTTGAGATTTTTTTTCTTTCTTGATAACTCTCCAGATGATTAGATCTTCTTTAATTCATCTTTGAAGATTCTTTATTGTTTGCTCAATACAGATCTTCTATAGGTTTGTCATATCCACTAAAACTATTTGTATCAAACTCATAATAATCTTGTTGAGAGGAGGATGCAAATATCATTTTTTAGGAAAGTGCTTATATATGTTTCAAGCCTAAATATTTTTCTTACAATGTTCTTGATCTTGTCTTTGTTATTGGTTTCCATCCCCTTCTTTTGTTATGTTTTCCAACAATCTAAAAATGATATTTGAGTTCATCATGGAGGCCACGAATACCATTAAATTGCTGAATCAAGATTTTATTTGTTTGGATCGCTTTGATAGAACAAACTTCACTCGTTGGCAAGACAAGATGAAGTTCATGTTGACTACTTTGAAGATTTTCTATGTACTTAATCCAAATCTTCAATCAATTCCTGATCTAACCGATAATGACACTAATGAAGTCAAGGTTGAACGAAAGAAGAGAAATGAAGATGAAATTATGTGTAGAGGACACATTCTCAATGCTCTTTTGGACCGGCTTTATGATCTTTATACTGTGGAACCATCTACAAAAGCAATTTGGAATGTCTTAGAATTCAAGTACTAAGCCAAAGAGGAAGGTACAAATTTTTTTTTAATTTCTAAATATTTTGATTACAAGTTTGTGGATGACAAGCCAATCTTGGCACAAGTGCATGAGTTGCAGGTCATTGTTAATCAATTGAAGGCTGAAAAAATCGAATTTCCTGAACCTTTTCAAGTAGGGGTTATAATAGCCAAGTTGCCTTCATTTTGGAAAGGGTATAAGAAGAAGATTTTATATGACTCCAAGGATATCACCGTGGAGCAAATTCAAAAACAACTTCGAATCGAGGAGGAATCGAGGATGAGAGATAAGAGTGAGAACTCTTTTAGTAATGTAAAAGCAAATGTTATGAAGCATCCTAAGAATTCCAACAAAGGCAAGCAAAACAAGAAGAATCATCTTGGCCCTAAAAGGGATCAAGAAAAATTTAAGAAGCCAAAGTGGAGGCTGTTTTATTTATGGAAAACCTGGTCATTTTGCAAGAGATTGCAGATTTAAGAAAGGCCAAAAATCGAAAGTCAACTCCGTTGAGGGATATGATAATATAATCGCTACGGTGAGCGAAGTGAATGTCATATTTGGCAAGGTTTTTGGTTGGTGGTATGATACTTATGCTACCGTCCATGTTTGCTATGAGAAGACACTCTTCAAGAATTATAGAGAAGTTACAGATGGGCAAGAAATTCAAATGGGAAATGAAGTTCGTTCTAAGATGATTGGTAAGGGAAATGTAGAACTCATTTTCACTTTGGGTAAGAAAGTCACTCTTACGAATATTCTTCATGTACCAGATATGAGTAGAAATTTAGTGAGTGGAAATCTTCTTGGCAAACTTAGAATTAAATCTGTATTTGAATCCGAGAAGTTAATTCTATCCCGTAATGAGACTTTTGTTGGAAAATGTTATTCCACTGAGGGAATGATCAAATTATCTATTATTGACAATGATTATGAATTTAATAAAAATGTTGCTTCTGTTTATATTGTTGATTCTTGTTCATTATGGCATGATAGATTAGCACATATTAGAACTAGTACCATTAAAAGAATGATTAAGTGTGGCTTAATAAATTATCATTTTAATAATCTTCATAAATATAAAATTTGTATTAAATCAAAGATGATGAAGAAACCCTTCAAAAGTATTGAAAGACATACTAATTTGTTAGATTTAATACATTCTGATATATGTGAATTAAATGGCATGTTAACAAGGGGAGACAATAGATATTTCATTACTTTTATAGATGATATGTTTAGGTTCATATATGTTTACTTATTGAAATATAAAAAATGATACTTTTATTACTTTTAAGGCATATAAAGCAGAAGTTGAAAATCAATTAGGAAAAAAAAATTAAAGTTTTAAGAAGTGATAGAAGAGGAGAATACTTTTCTAGTGAATTTAACTTGTTTTGTGAACAACATGGCATAATTTATGAATGTTTAGCACCTAGAACACCTGAGCAAAATGGATTAGCAGAAAGAAAAAATAGAACTTATCTAGAGATGATAAATGCTATGCTGTTGCGTGCTAAATTATCTTATAATTTGTGGGGAGAAGCTTTATTGGTTGTATGTCATATTTCAAATAGAATTCTTTCTAAAAAGAACAAAATCTCTCCATATGAGTTATAAAAAGGAAGACAACCTAACATTGGTTATTTTAAAGTACGGGGGTGTCTTGTATATTACAAGAATAATGATCCTCAAATGATAAAATTGGGACCAAGAGGAATCAAATGTGTATTTGTAGGCTATGCCTCAAATAGTAAAGCTTATAGGCTTCTTAATTTAGAGTCTAATATTATAATAGAATCTAGAGATGTTGAGTTCTTTAAACACTTATTGACTTTAAATAATAATGTTCATCCTCCAACTAGTGAAGAGTTACTAGTGGAGACATCTCAAAAGGTTGGTGAGCAACCTAATATTCCTTTGATTGGATATCAATCAAATTCATAAATTGGAGAGCAATCTCATGAATTAAGGAGAAACACTCGTGTACGGAAAGCAAAATCGTTAGGATCAAATGAGATTGATTCTCAAAGTATTTTTTTTTACTTTGAAGAAGGAACTACTGAGAGAGTCTTAAAAACAATTCCTCTTGTTTTACAAGTGGAAGATGATCCTAAAATATTTAAAGAAGTTATGGCCTCTCGTGATGCTGCTTTCTGGAAAGATGCTATTAATGATGAGATGGATTCTATTATGACAAACTACACTTAGAAACTTATCGATTTACCTTCTGCCTCTAAACATATTGGTTGTAAATAGGTATTTCATAGAAAGTATCATGAGATGGTACTATTCAAACATTCAAAGCAAGGTTAGTTACTAAAGGATTTCGACAAAAAGAAGGAATAGATTATTTTGACACATAGTGCTCCTGTGGCTAGGATCACATCTATTAGAATTATTTTTGCTTTAGCATCAATTTTGATCTTTATGTTCATCAAATGGATGTCAAACGGCATTTCTAAATGGAGACCTCGATGAGGAAGTATATATGGAACAACCCGAAGGTTTTGTTCTACCAAGAAATGAACATAAAGTGTGTAAACTTATTAAATCATTATATGGTTTAAAACAGACTCCAAAACAGTGGCATGAGAAATTTGATGCAACAATTCTTTCTAATGGATTTGTTCACAATGTTGCAGATAAATGTGTTTATCTCAAAACTTGTGATGACTATATGGTGATAGTTTACCTTTATGTTGATGACATGCTAATAGTGAGCAACAAGATGAAAGATATTATAGAAACAAAGAGGTTTCTATCTTCAATATTTAAGATGAAAGATCTTGGACAAGTTGATACCATACTAAGTATCAAGATAAAAAGAAATAGTGGGGGATATGCTTTGAGTCAAATTCATTATATAGAGAAAGTACTGGAGAAATTCAGTCACTTAAGAAATAAAGAAGCAAATACCCCATTTGACCCAAGTATCAAATTAGTCAAGAATGTTGGAAGAACAGTTACTCAAATAGAATATTCAAGTGCTATATGAAGTCTTATATATGCAATGTAGTGCATAAGACCTGATATAGCATTTGCAGTTAGTAAATTGAGTAGATTTACTAGCAACCCAAATATAGAGCATTGGAAGGCTATTTAAAGAGTTCTTGGGTACCTTAAACGGACCAAAGATTATGGCCTACAATACTCAAAATTTCTAGCTATTTTAGAAGGATATACTGACGCAAGTTGGATATTGAGTTTAGGAGATAACAAATCTACTACTGGTTAGGTGTTTACCTTGGGAGGTGATCTTGTTTCTTAGAAAAATAAGAAACAAACATGTATAACTCACTCAACTATGGAATCGAATTTGTTGCTATAGCAAAAGGGAAAGGAGGTGATTGGTTGAGGATTTTCTATTAGAAATTCCATTGACTTCTAAGAGTATGAATTCAATTTCTATACTTTGTGATAGTCAAGCCACTTTAGCTCATACATATAGTGAAATATATAATAGAAAGTCAAGACACATAAGTCTTAGACATGATTATGTGAGGAAATTAATCAAGAATAGGATTATTTCCCTCATATTTGTGAAAATAAATGAGAATTTAGTTGATCCGTTCACTAAACCTCTTACAAGAGAAGTTGTTAGATCAACATCAAAATAGATGAGGCTGAAGCTCCTTAAATAAAAGATCCACCAATGATAGTAATCCTACTCAACATTATGAAATGAGTAATGAAGAGTTCAAAGGGTAAGAATAAGTCATTGACATGTAGAGTAGTTCAGCACTTTGCAATATTTTATTGGTCCTATCCAAAGATGTTAAAATGCTAGTTGTCACCGAACGAGGGTTGAGTTAATTATACTCTTAATGAAGTTTAGTCAAGTTATGATAAGTATCTTAAAGAGTGACAAAGATACTATATAAACTTCACCTATATGAACTTAGAAGTGGTGCCGCTTCCATTGAGAGTTGGAGTTTCTCTCATAAAAGTTCATGAACTTAGATAAGCCCAAGGCCATATTTGGGTTGAGCTAGAATTTATGAGGAATACGAGAATATAGTATTTATGTGTGTGGTATCATCGGTATTGTCATTAGGAATAATAAATTTAAAACTTTTATATTATTTGGGATTTCGATTTCACTTTGTGATGCTTACACTAAGGTAATATTCAAATCAAAAGATATATTACTTTATTCAAAAATATTATTTAATCACTTGAAGAATTTTTTTTAATTTGAACAAGTGAGGGATTATTATAAATTGTTCAAATTAAAAAAAAAGTTTTCTTTTGAAAGGAGTTATTTAAAAAGGTGTTTTTCTTTGTAGTTATTTTGGTAGTTATTTTTTCAAAGATTGTGTCTTTCATAATAGATATGTAAGAGTAAATTATCATGAATGATTATTTTTTGAGATTCTTTTTCTTTCTTGATAACTCTCGAAGTGATTAGACCTTCTTAAATTCCTCTTTGAATATTCTTTATTGTTTGTCATATTCACTAAAACTATTTACATTAAATCCATAGCAATCTTGTGATACAAATATCGTTTTTAGAAAAATATTTATATATATTTTAAGTCTAAATATTTTTCTTACAGTATTCTTGATCTTGTGTTTGTTATTGGTTTCATCCCCTTATTTTGTTATGTTTTCCAACACGACTTCTCTCTCGCTTCCGATCCACATTGCTGGGCGACGCTGCCCAACGACGAGGCCACGCTAAAGATGGCCAAGAACGAGAGCTTCGTCTTCCTTTATGGTCTCCAGGAATAGGAGACGAGTATGGGAGGATGGATTTGGAGGATCGCATAGCTTATATAGAGTGCTTCGAGTTTGCCGCTGTATCATTGAGATACCAAACGTAAACCTTGGAGAGGATTTGAAGAAGACTTATGACTTCGAGACTGCTAATAACTATGCACTGCTGCAATTACTATAATGTCAGTGGTGCTGTGACTACCAACTACGACAACTCATCGAAGGCCTATCAAAAGAGCCATCAGTTTCAAGGGGACATGGCCACATGCCACAGAGTTCAACCAAGAATCTTGGTCATGTCCTCCATGAATACCTACAATGAAAAGGAGTAGCTACTATTTGCTAATCTCATGCTGCGCCTTACAAATCAGTGGTGACTGTTGCGGTGTTGTCCCTCTTTGCCTCGTGAGGTGAGTCCACCAAAATCCAAACATGCACCCTACCACAATGGCTGCTCTCTCAGTTCCAGCTAGATGAAAGCTCCACTCGCCACATGAAGTGTCCTTCCTTGTCTATACCGTTCCCATTTATTTGTGCTCCAAGCACATCACCTTCTCCTGCATCTTGTGTCTCATAGAGTTCAGCTATGCTGAGCCCAAAGAAGCTTATCAAGATGGTGAGGAAGTGGCAGAAGGTGGCTGGATTGGGCAGGACCAGGAGAAGGATCATGACAGGGAAACCTGACGACAGTGCTCCTGCAGCGGCAGAGTCGTGCAGTGCTCCTCTGGTTGCGAGCAGAGGTCATGTCTTCGTGTACACGGCCGATGGCAAGCGCTTCATGGTCCCCTTGAAGTACCTAAGCAGCAGGATCTTCAGGGAGCTGTTGAGGATGTCGGAGGAAGAGTTCGGGTTGCCTACCGACGGCCCGATAACGGTGGCTTGCGAAGCTGCTTCGATGGACTACATCATTGCCTTGCTCCGAGGCGGAATCACGAGCGACGTGGAGAAGGCCGTGCTTGCCTCCATCGCCGGCCGTCGGTGCACGGTCTCTGCGGTTCCACAGGAACTCCATCAACACTTGATTCTCTACGGCTTCTGAGGCAGATCTTACTTTGTTATTCTTAGTTTATCTTAAGTTGAGCCAGGCTGAGTAAAATCAATGTATATAATCTTGCTTTGTCAATAATTTTTTTTTCTTACAAAATGATGAAGATGGGATTAAGCTTATGAACTTATGATATTGAGATTGATATGTATTTTGTGATTTTTAAAGTCTATGTCCCAGAAGGATAAGGAATCATAATACAAGAATAAGTTTCGATAAATAATTTTTTTTAAATACTTTAGATATCCTTGGATTTTTCTAAAGTGTCACGTTAGTTTGGATTGTCTTTGGCGTGTGACACTCAAACAATATTCATCTCGATAGGTCAACCTAGACTAATATTTAACCTTATGTATTCCACAAAAAAAGATATGTACAGAGAAAAAAAAATTAGAAAAACAAATGTGCAAGTAATATTCCATCATCGTTTACAAAAAAAACAAGATAATCAAGATCACAAGTAACTCAAACCAATCAGTTCTATTAAGCACAAGGCTCTTGAAAATAGGTTGAACGGTCACAAACAAAATGGGTTTTAAAGATAATTATAGGCACAATGTTTATTGAGTACTTTTGTCAAATAAAAAAAAATATACACTAAAAATGTTACAACATCCTCCATCACTTGTCTCAATATCTCTGTATTCTCATAGAAGTTCAATTTGGTTAATTGAAAAGTATAGTACAATCGCTATGACATTCATTATCATATTATATGGCTCGTATCAATTATATTCTCCTTTTCATCTTTAACAGTAACATTTGTTCGTTTAGTCTTATCCGTTAACTTGTTAAGCTCCTTTGAGCAAATAAGAGTTATAGATTGATTCACCCTCTAGTAATTTCTATCATGCATTTGTATGCTTAAGTTCCTCATGGAATCACTAGTACTTGTACTCGAAAACTGTCTTTATAGTATCGTAACACTTTCTCATGCTCATGATTCTATTTTTCGATGTAATATTCAATATATACACGAAAGATCCATATCTATGATATCATGATATTCACTTTTTGAATCCATAACTCTTATTATTATTATGTTACTCATCAAAGCAAAGCTCCCGATGACATCAACTATCTATCCAAAGAATTTCTAGAATAAAATGATAGAAAAGATGTAAACTTTTTAGATGATACGAGACATATAAGAAAATTATACATGAGCGAAAAAAATTAAAAAAATTATAATTAACTTATATGATAAAAAAATTAATTTTCTTCGTGAATACGAGAAAAAACCAACAAACAACATAATCTTACGTCAACGTCAGGTAATCGACACACCGTAACATATAGGTTACTTGACTAGACCAAGTTAAAGAAAGTTGGCGTTTAGGTAATCGACACACCATAACACATAGGTCACCTGACTAGACCAAGTCTCATGATGTCTTGTCGTTTTCGTGGAAGGCATTTCTATGTTCCCACCACAATGGAGTGATTAGTGCAATATAGTTGCTGTATGCATACTCTTATCATCTAGCATCTGACTCATAGAACAGGCCACTAGATATGTCTGTAGTAGCTTACCTGCATAACGTCAAATCACATCCTTTCTTCCGAGCGGCCTTTAAGTAGGCTAGTCTAAGTACAAATGGGAGAAAAATAAGGATGGTCATTCCACAAAGTGAATCAGCATATTTCAAATAACAAGAAAATAAATTGGCATCTGGACTCTCTGTAAACCAAGTTGCAAACTCTAATCGGAGAACACCAGCAGCCACACAAACTCGAGGATAACGTTGTCCCAAAGATAAATAGACACCAACATGTACATCTTCCTCATGCCAAGGACGAAGCAACCCTTGGTCATGGTTGACAATGTCACATTATCATGTCATCTAAAGACAAATGGTAACAACCTTGGACCTTGAGCAAGGGATTACCAAAGCATAGGACATATATCAAACAAAGAATTCCATGTGTGACTGTGATGGTCCAAAGAGAAAAACCCACCCGCGAGACCTTTTTGAACGATGGATGGAAGGAATTGATTGGGAATCCAAAGGCTGGTGGAAATGGAAATGACAAGGCACGCAGCTCCCAAGAAGCTTCGTGAACTTCCTTCTCGTGCCGTCAGATGGTAGCCGCCAAAGTCGTCGGGAGGAACTCGAAGATCATCTGTGGCAAGTCTACATATGGCGAACCTCCTCTTCTGCTTGGAGTGCTGGAAAATGAAGCTCCCGTTCGTGGTTATCTTTAGCTTGGGCTCACTGTTGGGCAGCCTCGCGCAACAGTGTGGACCGGCTGCCGGGGGGAAGACGTGCCTCGACGGGCTTTGCTGCAGCCAGTATGGCTATTGCGGGAGCACTTTCGCCTACTGCAATGACTCCGGGTATCAGTGCGGAACGCAGGCAGCGGGAGGGGTGTGCCCCGCCTGGCAGTGCTGCAGCCAACATGGGTATTGTGGAAACACTTCGGACTACTGCGGCTCCGGCTGCCAGAGCCAGTGTGACGGTGGCTCCGGCAGCGGTGACTCCGACGCGCAGTGCGGATCGCAGGCAGCGGGAGCGTTGTGCCCCGACGGGCAGTGCTGCAGCCAGTACGGCTACTGCGGAACCACGTCGGATTACTGCGGTTCCGGCTGCCAGAGCCAATGCCCCAACCCATTCATTGGTTATCTCGATAACTGTACTCTCTCTCTCTCTCTGCTCTAAATACTGTGAATCCTCGTGCTCTTGTACAGATAAATAATGATCGATAATCATATTACCCATATGTAATTCCCGTGTTCTTTATCTAGATTTTACCTGAAAACTCTAACGCTCTATCAATTTCAGATGGACTCGGAAAATTTTCATGTCATGTAGGTGTCTCACAAAATTCCACAACATGGACACACAAAGAGTGTGCATCCATCTCAATTTCAGTGATGCTCTGTGGGTGAAACCGCTTGGGTGCATGGAGCAGACAAGGTTTTAAATGTCAAATCGTCTATGCATGGATCATTGCTCAATTTGCTTTCATGTAGCCCCATCTTTTGCCGAATGCTACGGAGTGTTTGTTTTATTGTAATCTGAAGGCTCAGCCATCGTCGTCTGGTCTGGCTTTTTCCGATGAGGATTCGACCTAGTCATTCACTACCATCAGGTAAGATGCATGGCGAGAACCCATGGAAGTGCACAACAAGGTTGGTGAGAGTGAGGGGGAAGGGTGATGATAGATAAAATCTATATGATGCTAGATCAAATCAGCTATTCGTCTCGTCCAACATAACAAGTCTGCCTATATGATATAGATAAAATCAGCTAAGTTCGTTTTAATTTATTTTAATAATAATAATAATTATTATTATTATTATTTATTACTCAAATTTAACTGCAAGCAGTGCCTTTAGCTAATCTTGGCATTCATCTTCATTCCTACTGTACAATCGTCTAAAATAGCATAATTTTTTTAGAGATATAATTCAGTATATAAGCATATAGCTATGAAATAATTATATTCATTCTGGCACAAACTTCAAACATACATGTTCCCCTAAAAATAAAATAGGTAAAATCATCACTCCAACACAATTATCATTTCTTGTTACGGTTCACAATTATTTTTTGAATTTTTGAAAAATATCTTGAGGGGATAAGGAATCTCATTATAGAAATAATTTCTTTATTACTGAAAGAAACTATAGAAATTATAATATAATATGTAGATTTTAGTGAGGAGCATACATTTAGTGCTCTTGAGTTTTTTCAAGTGGATCCAATAATAGTTGAGAGAAAATATAAAAATTTTCTTGAGGATTTTGGTAAAAAAAGTATATAAAATATTTATTGTGAAAGAGAATATAAAAATATTTATCGAATGTGTATCCATTCGTGGTTCTCAAATCATCAATATAATTATTAGCACGGATAATTTTTTTTTTCATAGATATATATTAACGATTTTTTAGAAAATATTTATATTTTATATATTTTTCAAAAGGTACATCTCTTTTATTTTTTTTCCAAACAGTATCCCTAACTTAAAAATAACTAAAATATCTCTCAAAAGTGTTTTCGCTCAATTTTTTTACTAATTTAAAACTATTATAACATTTTCATTTGATTTGTTTATAGCATTTTTCAATAACATTTAAGTGTTTTATTGAGGTACTGGAAACATTGTAAATGCTATTGAAAAATAGCGTTTACAATTTTTGATGTTATATTGTGTGTTTTTTTATTATCAATGCTTATATAGATCATTATAACATCATATTTTTTAGGTTTATAGTTAATTTGATTAAGATTATGAGTTTATTTAGATAATTTATAATCTTTTCAAGTAGGTCTTACAATATTTTTATTATGGTTACTAGAACATTGTAATAAATAAAAACATTATACCAAATGAAAATTTATCTGAGATGTAATTTATATATATTTTTAAAACAAGGGATTATTTAAAAAATAAAATAAGGATATCAATTGTAAAATATCTAAAATATGGGTATTTTTCAAGAAAATAGCCCATATGTCACACAATTTTATCTTTTTATTTATATTTTTTTGACGTTTGTTACGTCATTAGGTTGCATGCGGACCGATGGTTAGGATCCTCAGCGAGGCAGCGGAGGAGGGGTCCGGTGCCTAATCCCATACCGCCTCTTCCACTGTGTGGCACACTTTCGCCGTTGGATTTACTTAGGATCAAGATCTGCTCCGGTCTCCATCGATCACAGCCGTCCATCCCGCTTTATGCTTCGATGTAAGACCAAAGTCCAACCTCGAGAGGAGGAAGAATCCCGAGCTCTTTCCCCCTCACGCAGACGGTGAAGCGCTCCGTCGTCTTACATAACCAGCGGCTAACCGCCGTCTTCCTCTGTCGCCGGGTGACAATGCGGGGAGCGTCCACCGGCATCGTCTACGGCGGCCTCAAATACCAGGTGAGCACCGACGAGAACTAACTACGTTCACCCAATTCGATTCTTGTTTAGAAATCGCTCCTCTGTCTTATCCAGGCCAGAAGCATCGCCGACGTCAAGGCCGACACCGACCACACCAGTTTCCTCGCCGGAACCCTCAGTCTCAAAGAAGAGAACGAGGTCGCTCCTCCTCCTGATTATTCAACGCCCTTCCGCTCTCGCTCTATGCTCCCCTCGCCCTCCTCGTCGATCTTCACGTTCCTTTATGATTTGTTTGTAGTTCGTGTTGTCAGGTACATCTGATCCGGCTGTCGCCGCCGGGATCGGAGCTCGTCTGCGAGGGGCTCTTCTACCACCCAAACGAGATCTGGGACCTCAAATCTTGCCCCTTTAACCCCAGAATCTTCTCCACGGTGTATACTTCCGGTGAGCAATCGACCCATTTCACTCGTACTAACTTGATCCGGAAGATGTGCGGTAGTGTGTTCTTGAGAACTGTGTAATTACTAGGTGATATTGCCGGATTCATGTAATTTGATGTGGGTTATGATGTGGAGATTCATTTTCCTCGCCAATGACAGTATTGGATCTTTAGCTTTGATGTGGTTCACTGTTTAGATATGTGAGGTATAGCAGAAAGTGTATTGATTGCAATCTTTTGGTTGGGTACTCATGAGAAGTAAGAGGAAGATATGTGCATGAATGGCGGAAATTCAATCTTTCTTGTCTGAAAGATAGTAGAAGGATAAATTTGCAGCCTCTTCCAGTGATGTGACTCTAACTCATACATTGCACTTAGTAAATTAAATTAAGGGGTGTTTGCATGTCTTTTTTTTTGAAGAA